>JAECUM010090693.1:0-28128 GCA_016617855.1 Megalonaias nervosa
TGTCTTCCAATCCGATGAGAGCTACCTGTGACGTCACATTTCCTATATAGGCACACTAGCGTCTGTGCGCAGTGAATCGATGCAGTATTGTTTTGTGAAACATGACGGAACCTAAGAAGACAATGAATTGGGGTGCACCGGCTGTGGAGACGCGAAGTAATGGTACAGCAGCAGCTACCAAAGTGAACACAGTGCTACTTCCCGAAGAGGTTGATTTCAACTGGGATTTAGTGGATTTTTTATCTTCTTCCCAAGAATTTGTTCCGGTACCAGTACCTTCGCCACTTCTCCTTCATTACCACGTGTCGACGATTTTAAACAAAGACAGAGAGAAGAATTGGATAAATTTTTACAGCAGCAGAAAGAAGCAGAGCAAGCATTTCTTCTTGAACAGAAACAGCGAGAAGAAGAAGAAGAGGCAAGAAGGAAACGACAGGAAGAAGAAGCAGTAGAAAAGAAACAAAGTCTAGGAGAGAAGGAGAACAGCGAAAGTCAAACGGTCACGGTACTCTTGGACATTTTGGCCGAGTTAAGAAGTCTGAAACAAATGTATCAGACTTCTTTATTACGACCCAAGAGAAAAAGACCTTCCCGAGCCAAACAACCTAACCCTGTGACTACACCAGAGATACCACCCCTAGTGATATCTACTAGATCATTGACAGGAACAAGTCCACAAGTAGGCCTTGGCCGTGGCAAAGGCTTAAGACAGTTAAAGCGAATTGATTCTCGTTCCTGAGTTTGTTCTAAGGAAAAAAACAAACACTCAACAGTCCTTTTCAGGGCTACCCAATACTCTCGAAAAGAGTGACTATTCATTTTGCCAAAATCAATTAAAACTCAAAATCCCTTCTTTAACCCTATGATGTACGTGTTGTGAGTGTGTATGAGTGTAGGTCCTTATTATTTCTAAATAATGAAAACCAAGAGACACTTACGTTTTTTTCAGTTTGGTCTATTCTGTTACAATTTTTTTACAATTCAATATCACAACATAACACAACACAACACTTTTAAAAAAGTTCATAGATTTCTTCTGTGTCTTTTTTCTTTCACTCTCTCTATTTTTTTCAATTTCTTCACTTTTACACTTTTTTCCTCTTCTTCGTCTTCTTCTTCCTCACATTTTTCTCGTCTTCTTTTCTTTTCTGTCTTCTCTTTCTGAACGTGTCGGGGTTCTTCTTTTGCCGAGGTCACCTCTGTTTCTTCTTCCTCCTTCTCCTGCTCCTGTTGTTTCTTGGGGCACTCTGAAGACCAATGTCCTTTCTCTTGACAATGATAACAGGTATCTTGACTTTTGTTTCTTTTGACACTGGCCTTGCTTCTTTGACGGTCTGGACATTCTGTAGCCCAATGCCCTTTCTTTTGACAGATATAGCAAGTATCTTGACTTTTACCTCGAAAGGAAGGAGAGTAGTCCGTTGGCTTGTCTGAAGAAAACTTTCTTATCACACCTCGCAATGCTCTAATCAGAGTTCGATCTGTGTGGGTTCTTCCATTGTGCTGGTCGGCTTGAGAGCGAAATGAATACTGAGAGGGGAGTCACTAGCCCTTTATATATGCCCTGGTCTGACATAGATATATAGGGGTTCATGGTGTTTCACAGGTAGTCATTTGACTTTTGCCGTCAAGATGAAACGATCGCATCATTTCGAAAAGAAAGAAGAAGAAAGTAAGAGGCAGAAACGTGATTTATCGCCTCGCACAGTAGCTGAAGTCTTGGCACAAATTCATGCCAGCGATTTTGAAGATGAGATGAGTGAACCAGAATCGAAGCCTAAAGAGTCTACACCAAATCAAAGTCCATTACCATCAATAAACCCTGAAAAGTACTACCATATTCGGGAGACGGACAAACGCTCTTCCAGAAAATTTAGAACCACGGCCTACACGTACGCAGTGAAATTTAAAGATTTCAAGTCTGACGTACCCTTGGAAAAAGCAGAAGGGTTCATCACCGATGTGTGGGATTCTTTGTTAACCACACTAAAACGGCAATGTCGAGCCAAAGACGACGATCGCTTGAGACTTTCTATTCATCACGACAATTTGAAGTCTCCCGTTTGGATCGAGTTTAGCAGTCCAACAGAATTGACACCTTCCAAAATCATGGACAAGATTCAACACGTACAACAATCCAACGACAAATTTCACATCACGGACGGAAAAGCGGCACTGTACATGACCCACGTGTCTCTTCCCCAAGGGACAGGTAAAAAAAAGTTGATGTTGGTAGACAACTTGCGTAACCTCAAGCGTAGTCTCGTCCAAATTAACAATCCAAAGGACAAGATGTGTTTAGCCCGTGCCATCGTGGTGGGACAAACGTATGCCGACAAGAACGATACGGTAGAATGGAAAAGAGCCTGGAAAACTATTCAACAATCGGACCGAGCAAAACAACGAAAAGAAGCAGAACTCCTGTTACAGCAAGCGGGGTTAGCTAAAGACACACCCTGTGGCATTCCTGAAATGCAAAAGTTACAAGACGTCTTGGCTCCACGTTACACCTTGAAAGTTCACCCTCAAGAAGTGCGCGGACCTCTGTTGTTTCGAGGTCAAGATTTTAAAGACGGAAAATACATTCACGTCTATCATCACGATGAACATTTTGATGCCATTACCAGTATCACTGCATTCCTGTCATACAGTTATTACTGTGAAAAATGTGACTATGGCTATAACAATCGAGAGCAACACAAGCATTGTGGATCGAAATGCTCAGGATGTTTAGCTTCTACACCCTGTCTGGACGAAGGACAAGAACGAGTGCATTGCTCTGTTTGTCAGCGCACGTTTGTCAGTCCTGCCTGTTACCAACAACACCTAAAGACGCAAGGGTCACAGCAGAAATGTGCTTGTCAGCTCTTGAGATTGTGCCCTACTTGTGGACAAGGCATACGTACCAACAATGCCAAGGCGCACGTCTGTTCAGGAAAGAAGCGATGTCACATTTGTCGCCAAACCGTGGACTTGGAACACCAATACTACATTCAAAAATACCATTCCAAACATGAAGAAGAAGAAGAGAATGACCAGAAGAAGAAAGGGAATTTCATCTTTTTCGATTTCGAATGCATGCAAGAGGCTGGCATTCACATTCCTAATTTCTGCGTGGCTCACCGAGCGTGCGAGAAGTGCATCCAAGAGCCTATCTTGACTCATTGCCCTTACTGCAGCAAGATTCCTGGAGGACGTGAAAAAATCTTTCGGGGATCGAACACACTGGCCGATTTTGCCCAATGGATCTTAAATCCTATCGACGAGACGTGGAGCCAAGAAGATATCGAACGTTACGGAGATTGTCATCGCCATGCCACGGTGATGGCTCACAATTTCTCGGGATACGATGGACAATTTCTGTTGAGATACTATACGGAACAAAGTACCGAACGTCCGAAAGTAACTTTGAACGGAGCCAAAATCATTTCCATGCAAGTGGGACAAGTACAGTTTAAAGATTCAATGAGTTACTTGGCTATGCCTTTGAGCCACATGCCTAAAACGTTTGGCATGACAGAAATGGCCAAAGGCTATTTTCCACACTTTTTCAATACCGAAGCCAATCAACACGCCGTTCTACCCCATTTGCCTGAGGCTCACTACTACGACCCCGACAACATGCGTACCGAACAACGAGAAGCTTTCTACGCATGGTACCACACTCACGCTTCGGACCCTTTTGGCTTTCAAGAAGAAATGTTAAAATATTGTCGTTCCGACGTAGACATTTTACGTCGCTGCTGTGGAAAATTTCGAGAACTGTTCATGGAACACGGAGGGATCGATCCTTTGAAAGAAGCTTGCACTATTGCCAAAGCGTGTTCCTTAGTGTATCGTCAACGATTCATGCCCGAAAACACCCTAGCTATCATCAGTCCTCAAACGACCAATTTTGTCAAACGTCAATACTCGGTCAAAGCCCTACGCTGGTTACATTACTTGTGTGAGAAGGAAGACAAATGGATCCAACACGCTCGCAACGGAGGAGGTGAAAAGACCATCGGAAGGTATTCGGTAGACGGCTGGGACTTAGAAAACCCTCAAATCGTGTACGAGTTTAACGAGTGCTTATTTCACGGATGTCCCATCTGCTACCCTCAACGTGACACTAAAAACCAGTTTTTACAACAGACCATGGAAGACTTGTACCAGGCCACTTGTCAGCGACGCTTGAAGTTAGAAGAGCAAGGATACCAAGTAATGGAAATGTGGGAACACGAGTACGATCAGCGATTGAAAACCGATCCCGAGTTTAAGCGCATCGTGGAAAGTTACAAGCTGATGGGCCCTCTGAACCCGCGGGACAGTTTGTACGGAGGACGGACGAATGCCACCTGTTTGCTGTACCAAGTCGACGAGGAGAAAGGAGAAGAAATCAAATACTTGGACATGTGTTCTCTGTATCCGTACGTGTGCAAATATTGTCACTTTCCCGCAGGGCACCCACAATTGCTGACGGAACACATCGACGTGGACAATATTCGACAATACGAAGGATTGATCAAGTGTAAAGTCTTGCCTCCCACGAGCTTGTACCATCCCGTTTTACCACATCATTGCCAAGGAAAACTGATGTTTCCCTTGTGTCATACTTGTGCTGAAACGTGCAACCAAGACCACCCTTGTCAGCACACTCAGGAAGAACGAGCCTTGACGGGAACGTGGGTCAGCGTGGAATTGTTTAAAGCTCTGGACTTGGGATACCAACTGTTAGAAGTGTACGAAATTTACCACTTTCCCAAGACAGAAAAAAACCACAAGGGCGACGATTCTCAAAAAGGCATTTTTGCAGACTACGTGAATGCCTTTTTGAAACTGAAACAACAAGCTAGCGGATATCCTTCCTGGTGTCACACTCCCGACGACCAAACAAAGTTCAAAGAGAAATACTGGAAGCAGGAAGGCATCACTTTAGACCACATCGAGAAAAACGAAGGAAGGCGATCGTTTGCCAAAGTGATGTTGAATTGTTTGTGGGGCAAATGGCACAACGACCGTGTTTACCCAAGACGGAGTATTTGACAGAACCTTTCCGATACTTGCAGATGATTCACGACAAAACCAAATACATGAAACACGTGGACGTCGTTCGTGAGGACTTACTCTTAATCAATTACGAAGAAGAACTGGACTTTGTAGAAGCCGACGTATTTGGAAATGTCATCATTGCGGCCTACGTGACAGCCCATGCTCGCTTAAAACTGTACGAAGCTTTAGAACTATTAGGAGATCGTGTGCTGTATTTTGACACGGACAGTTGCATCTACATTGATCGCCTGGGTCAACCTCCCCCTGTCATCGAAGGAGACCGTTTAGGAGCCTGGACGGACGAGCATCCCGACCACAAGATTCTCAGTTTTGCAAGTGGTGGTCCCAAAAATTACGGCTACGAATACCGGAACAATCAAGGAGATGTGCACACGGAGTGTAAAGTGAAAGGATTGACTCTCAATTATCGCACCAGTCGAGTGGTGAGCTTTAGCATATTGAAAGAAGCCTTGCAGTCTGGACAGGATCGAAACTTTAAAGTGACCACCCACGAACCGCACAAGATTGTACGTTTACCCACACACCAAATCGTCAGTCGGCCCTTGGAAAAAGTTTATCAAATCGTGTACCAGAAGCGAGTTCGGCTTCCCAATCACTTCACTTTACCGTACGGTCATGCCGATATTGGTCAGCATATAAAAGGGACAACGTTCAAGGTCGATAGTTCATTGTGACTACCATTGCTAAGCGAGAAAGATGAATCCATTCACACAGCAAGTATCCAGTAAGAGTAAACTCAAGTACGATGCTGTGCCTTGCGATGGTAGGGATGCCGTACGCTATGACCTTAGTGATTCAGTACCACATCATCATGGGAACTTTGCTATAGCTACTACTTCTACTACCATGCCTACCATGGAAAGTGATGCTGTACGTGTCAAACCTGACGGATGTGAAAGCGATGCCACTCGTTATCGCACACCTTTTCACTTTACTGGTTTCCATGGTGGATGGCCACCTCCACAGGAAACCAAGCGACTACCACCCTACGGATGTCATGTAAAACTGAGCAAACTCCTAAGGATTTCACCGTACCCTCATCGAAATGAACCTGTGAAAGACGAATATTCGTTCCCTGTGCGTTTGCAAGAATACTGTGATTTTGAAAGTCGATTGCAAACCTTCCAAGGAAAATGGCCAAAATATCTAGGAGGACCTACCCCCGAAGAATTAGCCAGAGCTGGATTTATCTACTTGGGCGAAGGAGATAAAGTCAAGTGCTTCAGTTGCAGTGTCTCACTTCACCAGTGGGAGAAGAAAGATTGCGCTTACCTGGAACATGCTCGATGGTCTCCAGAGTGTCACTACCTGCCTTTAGTGGGACCTCGTCATTGAAGTGACCCTACCATGTTGTGTAAAAGCTAGCTACGGAGTTAGGAGTCCAACGTTGGACAATCCCTAGACAAGTATTTAAACCCGATGTAAAAAATAATCTTCAAAGATTACCAAACGAATTGCAAGAGAAGATCTACAAGGACATATGGCAGGGACTTGCCAGAGTCAAATCTCAATTCGTGACTGTAGAACATTTGTGTCGAGAAATTCATAAGAGGAAATTGACCAAAGTCAACAAACAAGTCCGATTTATCTGGATCAAGTGTGCGTTCGTTCTACTATTTCGCTTTAGACCATTTACATTTGAAGATTTTATTGACATTCTTGACCGTTTCCTGGAATGGCAGTGGTCAGAAATTACCCCCTACGTTCATTACTTTCGCTCTAGGAGAAGTGTTTGACTGACAGGGTTATGGATACTTTACAAGAGAACATTCGTGCTTTGCCTGTGGAATTGAGAGAACACATTTACCGTGAGTTCGTCAAAATACAAGTGAAACGAAAAGAATCATTGCATCCGTTACGTCACCGATGTTGGAACCACTGGTACCTAAATGCTATAAGAGGATTGATTCTGATGAAAGTGTTCCAGGGGCCAGACATTGATCAACTACTCGTGAGCAAGAAGGATTGTGTTGTTGATAGTGATTATTTTTACTACCAGGTACACTTATTGCATCGAATTCCAGAAGAAGAGTTAGAGGGTTACCAAAATCTTGTACACAATGTAAACTTAGATAAAGAGGAAACTTCTGAACGATGTGTGATGTACAAGTTAGTGACTAAATATTTTAGATACGTCGACGGAATACGACCACTTCTGTGCAAAAAGTACACTTATAGCTGCCGAAAAAAGAGGGTATTAAAACGTTCTACCATGCCACGACCTTTATCATTCGTGATACAACAGATTCCGTGGAAGGAAATCAATGACAGTATTCAAACGGTAGAGGATTACCAACACCTATTACGAGAACTGTCTCCATTGAATTGGGGTCGACGTGTAGTGTGTGTCTTAGTGACTTGCTTTCTGGGATTTCGTTTACCAGCTGATTCTTTGTGGACTCTTTACGAACAGTACCTATTACTCCAAAACAAAATATGAAAGTGATGCCTTTAAATGTCCACGAGAGACTCATTCTGCTCAAAGCTTTGCGCTTTCATTTGGATACTTCTCAACCTCTACGGGAAAACAAGATTCGTCAACTTTTAGGTACTGAAGATGTGTACGACGACGTGTGTGTAGCTTGTGACTTACACCCTCACTGGACAGATGTACGTGACTGGAAAAGTTGGGGGTTTGAGGCTTGGGCTAAAGAAGTGGCACACTATGCCCAAGATTTGTCATCCTAAAACATTAAAACGTACCGTGAAAAAAGTCACTTTTAAACCTGTGTTAGTGTCCATACCAGAAGAACAGTCTGTCACCGAGGAAAACCACTCTCTTCAAGACAGGACTGTCATTGACATTCCTGAAAGACCATTTCGGGAGGACCCTTGTGTGACTGAACCAAGGAATGTACAGACTCTCAGAACATTACACACTACTCCTACGATTTCACCTCTTGATCACAAAAAATGTTGTACAGAGACTTGTTTATATTCCACTATGGTCGTTTTGTTGTGTTTTTTATTCCTGTACTTAACCATATGGCTTTTATGTATTTTTTGTCTTTCATGTTGTTCACTAATAAAGATGACAATAAACGTGTCCTGAAAAAGTATAAAAACTCTTGTCTTGTCTGTCTTCGTGTCACAAGTGACATTTTATTACACTACTACTACTATGGCTACCTCTACTGTCTCTGCTCCCTCTTCCTCCACTGTCAAAGTCATTGACGAACACGTAGATCGGACTAGTTGGGAGGCCTTGTATCTTCGCCATCCCTTTAACATGCTTATTGCTGGACCAAGCGGTTCAGGCAAAACCGAATTTGTCAAACGTTTGATCGAACATAAACATCATTTGATCGATCGTCCTCCTCAACGAATCGTGTGGTGCTATAAAGAGTGGCAATCGGCGTACAGCCTTCTGCGAGAAAGTCAAGGCGATTCCATCGTCTTTGTGGAAGGCATTCCTGTCGAAGACGACGGAATCGTGTCTGACCCTAGTCAAACTCATTTGGTTATTTTTGACGACATGTTAGGAGAAGACGAAGAAGAAATTAAACTCTGGTTTACGCGCAAAGGGCATCATCGTAATGCCAGTGTCATTTACATTACCCAAAATTTGTTTCAACAAAGTAAAGCCCATCGTACCATCAGTCTCAATGCTCATTACTTGGTGTTGTTTAAAAGCCCTAGAGATAAATCGCAAGTACAAGTCTTAGCCAAACAGTTAGGAACGCCTTGGCTGATTCATGCGTACGACGATGCCACTCAAACCCCACACGCTTATTTACTCGTGGATTTAAAACCCACTACTCCCGATTATTTGCGATTTCGTACCCATCTGTTTCACCCCTGGTGCCAAGACGGAGGACCTATCGTGTACACGTCTCCGTCGTCGACTTAATCACCAAAAAAATCTATAAAAACCTCGGTCACTTGGACTCTGTCTCACACATTGTCAACATGACGTCCCTTCAGTCTCATCTTCCCATTAAATTGATTCGTGCCTTGTACGGCATCAGTCGCGAAAAAAATCCACAAATACGTGCTCGTGTCTTAGAAGCTAGTCTCAAAGAAGTCTTACGATGGTTTACGGTGACAGCACGTCAATTACTGCAAGGCATCATTCAGATTCCACATCAAACCAAACGTTTTTTTGAGAGAAACAAAGTTGCCTTGACGCAACTAGCCGATCCTCGCATCGACACTCAAACCAAAAAGCAAATCATTTTGAAACCTGGAGGAAGTGGATCTTTAGGAGGTGTCATCATTCGTTCCCTCTTAAAATGGGATCCTAATGCTCCCAAAGTTGTCCCCAAGAAAAAAGCCACACCCAAACGTACCCAGAAGAAAAAGAAAAAGAGCAAGGGTGTCAAGACCAGGTCACAACCTCAGAAAAAGAAAAAGAAAAGCCCACAGAAAACAGCTTCTACTCGCAAGAGAGTGTCTCCAACAACTTCTCCTCCAGCAGTGACACCCTCTTCCTCTTTAGCGGCAGTAGCCGCGGCTCACAAAGTACCTGCCCCCAAAGTCAAAGTCCAAGAGAGAACGGGTGTGTTACAGAGTTTACTGGATTTGTCCAAGCAAGAACTGTCTCGATTTAGTCCGTTGCGAACTCCTCCACGGCGTGTGTTGCCTGTCATCAAGTTGATACGACGTAAAGACAATCAGTGGCGACGCATTCCAGTATAAAATGACCTGAGGCAAGCCATACGGATCAGTATTTTTTTGTGCTACTGCACGTCCAAAGATGTTCCCTCCAAGAAGTGTACACCGTTACCATCGTCGTTCTTCTTCTTCGGTCCAAAAAGGAAAAGGAAAACGAAAAAGACAGTCACGTCATCCTAAGAAGCGCTTAGTCAAACATCGACGTCACCCCCAGAAAAGGCACACTCGTCCAAAGAAAAAGAGGAGTCACCAAAGAGGAGGATTCTTTGGTGATTTTGGAAAACACATCGTCACCTTTATGACAAAGCGATAGTCCCCCCAAAAGGATAAAAGACCGTGCGACAAGTCATTGACGTTAGTGAATTTTTTTTGTTGTATGCCACGGAACCAACAAACCCACTGAGAAAGATGTCACCCCAAAAAGACATTCCTCTTCTACCTCCAAAGGAAAGAAAAGGAAAGGACTGCCACCTCGTTTAGCCAAACATTGGGACATGTTGTCCGTCCTGTCAAAGCTCCTTCACCCATGCGAAAAAAACTCATTCAAACAGCCTCCAAAGATGTTATTGATACCGTGTGCGAATGTTGTCTGAATGTCTTGAAAGGCACAATACCTTTGTCTAAACACCAGAAAGAATGCTTAGGCAAACATCGACACGTTCTTCGTCAAATGATCCAAAAGAAAATACCTATTCGTCAAAAGAAAAAGATGTTGGTGCAACGCGGAGGAATTTTACCCTTTTTACCCATGTTACTGAAAGGAGTCATGGGTACAATAGGAGGACCCTTACTGAAAGGAGTAATGGGAACAATAGGAGGACCCTTGCTGCAAGGAGTATTGGGAAACATGGGAGGATGAAGATAAAAGGACCAAGAAGATAAAAGGGACCTCTGAAATCAAAAGATCTCAGACGTGATCCTTGAAATCTGATGGAAGGACGAAAACTAGCTTTAGTCCCTTACAAACGATGGATGGAATACCATCGTTGGCAAGAACAACGAACCCCACATTTACCTCCCAATCCTCATTTGACCGAGATGTCCCAGATACAACACGAACTGCAATCGTTGATGGATCGCAGCGATTTGTCAGAAACGGAAAAATCGCAACGGTACGGTCAATTATTGCAACGACTGCAACTCTTTCACCAGAAAGCTTTAGACGAAACAGCTCCACCCACTCTGAAAGATTTTAAGGCCTTGATGAAAAGTCCATCACCACCACCACCACTACCACCACCACCAGCGGTCAAGACAGACACAACCCCACGAAGGCCTGAGGAAGAAGAGGCACGAGAAGTTTTTCAAACACCGTCAGCAGCTCCCATTCCTAGTAAGATTGCAGCGTCCTTGTTGACCCCTTCCCCTACACCGCAACGAGAAGAACTTAAAGCTTGGGTTAAAAAGATGATGTCTACTCCACCTTCGACAGAGGTGAAAAAGAAAGAAGGGAAACCAGAAGTGAAAAAAGAAAAGAAGACCAAAGCCATTCCATTACCACCACCACCACCACCACTACCTTCCACTTCTACGCCCGTGGCACATCGGACACGTAAGACCGTTTCCAAACCACCCCCTCCTTCCATTCAGACTAGCATTCGTGAAAATTGGATCACTTATTAAAACATGGAGAAGGTGTTAACCAGCATTTACTACGATCCAGCTCATCCTGCAGGTTACGGAGGAGTTCAGAAATTGTATCGTGCTGCCAAAACTCGACTGAAAAGTATCCGTTTACCTCAGGTGCAACGCTGGTTACAAGAACAAGCCACGTACACCTTACACAAACCCATTCGACGAAAATTTTCCAGAAGTCGCACCCAAGTGGAGGGTATCGATCACCAATGGCAAGCCGATTTAGCCGATGTCTCTCATTTAGCCACCTACAATCGTGGCTACAAATATTTGTTTTGTGTCATCGACGTCTTTTCCAAATTTGCTTGGGTCGTACCATTGACTTCCAAATCGAGCAGTGAGTTAGTGCGAGCCCTCAAACTGGTGTTGAAACAAAGTGGTCGTCACCCTCTTCGATGGCAAACGGACAAAGGCACCGAATTTCTAAACCAAGCTTTCCAAAAAGAATTGAAGAAACGCGACATTCATTTTTTCACCACCGAGAATCCCGAAACCAAAGCCAGCATCGTGGAACGTTTTCAACGTACCTTGAAAGAACGCATGTGGAAATATTTTACGCATCAACACACTCTCAAGTACATTGACGTCTTGCCACACCTCGTTCAATCGTACAACCAATCTTACCATCGGAGCATTGGACGTGCCCCCCAAGAAGTGACTCCCGACAACGAAGTGACCGTCTTCGAGCGCCTGTTTGGACCGTCCACGACAGTGCCTGTCCCCAAGAAAGGTGGAGTGTTGGCCTCGGGAGATTGGGTACGCATTGGCAAAACCAAACGCACTTTCGACAAAGGTTACTTACCCAATTGGACCACCGAATTGTTTCGTGTCACTGAACGTGTGCGTGGTCGTTATCCTCCCGTCTATAAATTAGAGGACATGAACGGGGAAGTGTTAAAAGGAACGTTTTACTTACCCGAGTTACAACGTGTGACCAAAAAAGAAGACGACGTGTACGAGATCGAAAGCATTCTCGATCGAAGAACTCGTAAAGTAGGAAAGAAACGTGTCAAAGAAGTCAAAGTACGTTGGAAAGGATATCCTCCCAGTTTTGACTCTTGGATCGACGCTTCGCAACTCATCGACTATAAAAAGAAGTGACCATCATGCCCTTCAACACAGTCTCAGCTACTGCAGTGACCACTCCTTCCCCCAGTTCTTCTCTGCAAGATCTACAAAAACAACCCTTGTGGGTGTGGTGTGGAGAACGTGTGCCTAAAACTCAAATCGTCTTTTTCTGCCAAATCTTTGTGGTGTATTGTGTCATCGGTGCTGCCATTGCCAATTTGAGTTTGCAACAAGGAGATAAACAATTGTGGACCATTTTACTCAGCAGTTGCATTGGTTACCTTCTTCCCAATCCGTCTCTGAAATATTCCTCTAACGGAAACAACAACAACGGGAGCCTTGTGTCCAACGTCAGTTCCAACAGTCACCCTAACCATCCTCTTTTAGACACTCCTCTCACTTCCAGTGACTCCTCGGATACCAGAACTGTGGAATTATGAACAACCAATTTTACTTAACGTTACCCAGTGACAGTTCCATGGAGGTGTTTCCCAATAACACTTTGTGCTGTTTCTCGGCCAAATTACCTCAGGCCATCCGATTGGATCACGAAGCCCGTTGGGAAGTGGCTTTGGTAGAAATTATTCACCCTACACAAATCAAAAACATCGTCGAAAATCAAAACACTTTGACGATAGAAGTTTGTGACGATCAAGTGCAACAATTCATGGATGAACGCGCTAGTGGTGGTGGTGTAGCTGACTTTATCAAAACACCAAGCCCCATAACTAAACGAACCACTTATCTGTTGAAAGTTCCTGCAGGTTATTATTTTAGTGGTCAACATTTGGTGAACACCATAGCTGAGAGGTTCAATTTCATGTTTAGTAAAGCTTTGGAGAAAGCCAAAAAAAGTGTCACAATCGAGTACCACAAAATATCTCGTCGCCTACTGATGAAATTTTCTGAGGACAAAATATTGGCCATTACATTTTGTCCTGAATTGTATGACATTTTGGGTGGAGACCCTAAGTTAATCAAGATTGCAAACGAAATACCAGCCGTGACCAGTAACGTGGATTTTGCGAAATATTTTCGATTCCCTGTAGAAATGAACCTAGGACTGAATTTGATTTTTGTGTACTCCGATGTGGTGGAGTACAACGTAGTGGGACACACCTCCGTACCGTTACTGCGTGTCATTCCTTTCAAAGTGGATTCTGCCACGAAGGCTGACGAGGAAGGTGGAAACACCTATCACGTTCACCGTGAATTTGTAAATCCTCACTATTTGTCCGTCAGTAAGCCGTATTTCGACACTGTCAACATTACTATAAAAGGAGATCTGGGACAAAATATTCCATTCACCAAAGGGAAAGTCACAGTGAAACTCCATTTTCGAAAACGATTACTCTAACTTTTTGTCAGTCATGTATCCTGTGTACCAAGGAGTTGCTCGACAGCGAGGACATGGTTTAGGTGATATGCTCAAATCGGCCTTTCGTACAGTGGTTCCCATTTTGAAACCGATGGTGACACGAGGATTGCACGCCTTAAAAGATGCCGCGTTGACGCAAGGTAAAGAATTTCTCCAAAATGTCATCATTGACAAACAAAGCCCCAAAGAAGCTTTCTTGAGAGCAGGCAAAAATGTTTTGCTTCAAACGGGCAAAGACCTTTTGGGTCGGCGAGAAACTCCTATAAATGCCCTGGGCAATGCTGAGTTAGGCATTCCTGCTTCCCTGAGGCCACAGCAAGGACAAGGCAGAAAAAGACGACGAAAACACCCTTTCAGAGGACTTCACGCCCCTAGAGCTAGAAAGACAAAGAAAAGAAAAACCGTCCGAGAGTTAGACGTTTTTGATTATTAAAAAAGGAAAATGATGCACCGAGAGTCTTGTGCTTGTTCCAAGTCGGAACTGGATCTGTTTGCCATGCCACCCACCATGATGACGATGCAAGAATCCCAATGGGTCGAATTTCATCCCGTCTCCTCTTTGGTGGATTCCGCTCCCATCGAGTTTGAAATCAAAGGACAGCCCGAAGATTACATCGATCTGAATAATAGTTACTTGTATCTAAAGCTGAAAGTGATCAAAACCGACAACACCAATCCGGGAGCCGATGCCGCAGTAGCTCCCGTCAACAATTTCATGCATTCCTTGTTCAGCGAAGTGGATTTGTACTTGAATAACAAACTGATCAGCAGTAGCACGGATACTTACCCTTACCGAGCGTACCTAGAAAATCTCTTGACGTACGGAAAAGAGGTCAAGAACACTCATCTGGATGCTTGCGTGGTATGGAAACCTGACACTGCAGGTGAGAACACGTTTAACGACAGAGCCCTGACAGCCGATGACGATCCTCACAATGTGGGTTTTAACGATCGTCGAAGGAAAATCCTGCAAGGTCGTAGTTTAGAACTGATGGATCGTTTGCATTTGGACATGTGGTTGCAAGAGAAGTATTTGCTGAACGGAGTGGATATTCGCCTGAGACTCAATCGCAGCAGTGTCGCTTTCCATTTGATGGCTCAAGCCAACGAGTACAAAACCATCATCCAAGAAGCCAGACTTTGCGTGCGACGTGTAGAAGTGTTACCTAAAGCGGGAAACGACATCAGTCAAACATTGAGCAGATCGACCGCCAAATATCCGATACGACGTGTCGAAGTGAAAACATTCACCATTGCTACTGGACTCCGATCCAAGATCGAAGATCATCTGTTCCAAGGACAGTTACCCAAACGTTTAATCGTTGGTATCGTCAGTAATGCAGCCTTCAACGGAGCCCACGATCAAAATCCTTTCCAGTTTAAGCACTACAGAGTGTCCAAAATTGAAGTCAGTCGCGATGGCAAGACTTTGTGTACCAGACCCTTCGAACCTAACTTTGCCCAGAAGAATTACTTGAGATCGTACTTGTCCCTGTACGAAGCTACGGGGCAACTAGGAACCAACGCCAGTCACGGTATTTCGTACGAAGATTATGTCGGAGGTTACACTTTGTGGGCCTTTGATTTCACTCCAGACCAAGGCAGCGACGAGGGACATTTCCACCCTATAAAATCCGGTCAACTGCGTGTGGAACTTCAGTTTGCAGAAGCTCTCACTGAGACGGTCAACGTCATCCTGTATGCTGAATTCGATAATACCATAGAAATCAACAGTTTGAGAGAAGTCATTCTAGACTATTAGACACAATGGAAGACTCCTATCCCTCTTTAAACAATGGAGAATCTTTGGACATGGAATGGGAGGATAGCGTGAAAACAGAACCCCAAGACGAAGTCAAAGAGGACGAGGTAGTCGTCAAGTCCAGATGGCCAGAACAAGAACAACATTTAGTGTCCTGTTTTGCTAAACACCTGGCGGATAAAATTACGGAACTGAGTAAGAAAGATTGCTATGGATGTCAAAACGATCATCCCAGTCAAATTCAACACGATAAATGTATGATGATGAGTCAAGAAGAAAAATTGGACGAGTATCTGGACGACGCTTGGAGTCTCATCTCAGAAGAAACCGTGTTGCATGAGTGGTATAAAGGCTTGCGTGATCATTCCTGTCCTCCACTGACTACTCTAGAGATCTATCGCATGAAGCTCTCTTAGCCCAGAGTGCGGAGACAAGGCAAAGAAACGGATACTTGACAGATCGTTTCAAACAAAAAGTCAGAATTGAATTGATGACTTATCATTACCTGTGAAAAAAACAAAAACAACACAACAGAAAATGGATACCTGGGAACTTTATTACCTTTTGAACAATAGTTCGTATACTGCTTCTTGGAATCCTGTCGTGTGCGCTAAAGATGAACTACCTCATCGCAAACCTCAAGACCATCAAGCTTATGTCATCAACACGGACGAAAGTCATCTTCCAGGCTCACTGGGTTGCCGTCTACTTCCCTCAAGAGAATTGTGTGGAATATTTTGATTCGTATGGATTACCCCCTTTGGAAGACGATATCATTGACTTTATGAGAAGAAATGCCCAGACGACACGATACAATAATGTGAAATTACAAGGCACAGATTCCATGGTGTGTGGACAATATTGTGTATATTTTCTTCATCAACGCAGTCTTGGATATCCTTTAGAACATTTAGTGACTTATTTTGATCGTCACTCTTCTAGAAACGATGAGAAAATAGATCGATGGTTTTGTGACCATTATAGTTATCTTTTGTCTTTAGCTAGGAAACGTAGTGTACATCAATGGCCTCATGACTTCCATCAATGGAAATCTCACATGATTTCACAACGTTGTCAACCTTGTCAAAAATAATTTGTTTGATGTTACTTGTTACTTGTGACTTATGACTTGTTACTTGTTACTTGAATAAAAAAATGTTGTGTTTTGAAAAAAATGTGTCTGTCGTTTGTTTTAAAAAAAAACACTGTGAATATATGCTCTTTGACTTCTTTCTATCCCTCATCATGACATTCGCTATCATAGCATTCCGACACTAAAACCAAGTAGGGATGTTTTCTATCGCGTCCGCGTTTGAACCATATAAAGCGGGTGGGTCTCCAGTCTGACCATTCACTGTTGACTCGTCAACTTATGAAGATGCCTTCCAGACTAGCCCAGCTGAACGAAGCTTACGTCAATTTACATCGTGTCAGGCTAAACCTGATACCGAAGCCTGAAGAAATAGAGAATGTTAGGATGCTCTCCACAGTCCAAGGTCTAATAGAAGAGATGTTTAGAGAGGAAATTAAAAAAGAACAAGAAGAATGGACTGAGAAATACAGACTTCAGAAGAAGCAGAGAGAAGAACAACAGCAGCAGCAGCAGCAGCAGCAGCAGCAGCAGCAGCAGCAGAACCAGACAGAGGTTTTGTGGACTGTCGAGTAGACACCAAAGAATTCTCTTTCTCTTTTCGCAGAAGCAGACCGTATCCAATAGGAAAGCCTACTGCCAGACGGGGACGCAATCTTAGACAGTAAAAAAGATTGCCATTACTTCCGTGAACAAAAAAACAGCCCTTTTCAGGGCTACCCAATACTCTCGAAAAGACATACTCATTCAATTTGCCAAAATTTGTCATTAGAAAATAGAAGTGTGTCTATAAGCACTTCGTTTCTTTTGTCAGTAAAACAAAATATTTGTGTGTTTGTATGTTTACAAAAAAATAGAAGTGTGCCTATAAGCACTTCGTTTCTCTGTCTTGTCCAATCGTGTCTGCCTGTGTTTGTAAGTAAAAAGTAAAAAGTCAACGTGAGTGCTTCTTTTAAGTCCGCGTGTTACATGTGATGGTAAATTTGAGTGCTAGGGAATGTTTACTTTCACGTCCGTGCTTCAAGTATATAAATTGGTGCGATCGTCAGTCTGGTTACCCACGTTGACGTAGCAGCTGCAACAACATGAGCAGAATAACAAAACTACTAGAACTCCAGATGCACCTGGAATATGCCAGACGTCTCCTGGATGAGCTGGCTATGGAGGCTTTAGCCGAAGAAGCCAGGCTTGAAGAGGAGGAGAAGAAAAAGAAAGAAGAGGAGATGAGAGGGATCCTACCTCACCTCATGCTAAGACCTCTGTGTGAGGTCAAGCCTGAGGTGAGGACGCCTCCACAACCGCTGCCGCCAGTAACACCAATACCAAGAGCCGCTGTCCTCCAGACAGAAAACTGGGAGGAGGAATTGGAAAGACAGAGGCAAGAGTGGGAGCCTCGGCGTCAGCATCCCAGGGTGCTGAATAGAAGAAGAAGAAGGGAACAAGTGTTCACTATCCCTCAAACTGAGGATTGGGATAGTGAAGCCAATCAACCTCCCTCTGCGCTCCCAACCACACGCATCAATTGGGAGCAGGACTGGAGCCGGCGATGCGTGTGTGGTGCCCGCCCTGGGAGATGTCATCATTAACCAGGTGCATTTGCAGTTCTAAAAAACAGCCCTTCTCAGGGCTAACCAGATCTCTAGAAAAGAGAACCTATTCAATTTGCCAATTCGTGTGAATGTAGTGTAGTGTGACTATAAACACTCACTCTTTACTGATGTGTGTGTGTGTGTGTGTGTGTGTGTGTGTGTGTGTGTGTGTGTGTGTGTGTGTGTGTGTGTGTGTGTGTGTGTGTGTGTGTGTGTGTGTGTGTGTGTGTGTGTGTGTGTGTGTGTGTGTGTGTGTGTGTGTTTGCATGCGCGTTCGTTGGTGTGAATAGTATATGGGTGTGTGTTTTTCTTCTCTTCCTTCGTTGGTGTGATAGTATATGTGTGTTTTATGCTTGCTCGTTCGTTGGTGTGGATAGTATATTGTGTGTTTTATGCTTGCTCGTTCGTTGGTGTGGATAGTATATTGTGTGTTTTATGCTTGCTCGTTCGTTGGTGAGGATAGTATATTGTGTGTTTTATGCTTGCTCATTCGTTGGTGTGGATAGTATATAATATGTTTTTTTCTCATCCCGATTGTGTGGATGGTATGTTTGTGTGTTTTATGCTTGCTCGTTCGTTGGTGTGGATAGTATATTGTGTGTTTTATGCTTGCTCGTTCGTTGGTGAGGATAGTATATTGTGTGTGTTTTATGCTTGCTCGTTCGTTTGGGTGGGATAGTATAGTGTGTGTTTTATGCTTGCTCGTTCGTTGGTGAGGATAGTATAGTGTGTGTTTTATGCTTGCTCGTTCGTTGGTGTGGATGGTATATAATATGTTTTTTTCTCATCCCGATTGTGTGGATGGTATGTTTGTGTGTTTTATGCTTGCTCGTTCGTTGGTGAGGATAGTATAGTGTGTGTGTGAAGTGAGTGTAATGGATGTTTTCGTTCACGTCCGTGCTCCACGGACATAAAGCAGAGCGTTCGTCATTCGCGCCATTCAACACTGAATAGTCAGCCATGGCAAGTAACTGGGAACGAATGCTCAGATTGCAGGAGGTGGTGGACGCACTAGCTATGGTAGAGGAAATGTTAGTGAGAATGCAGTTTGGGGCATATAGTCCCCATAGATTGACTATGGAGATAAATAATTTAAAGAGAGGAAAGGAGATCTTAAATGAAATGATTAGGATTGAAAAGGATGAAAAAGAAGATATAGAAGACAAAAGAAGGATGAGAGAATGGAATGAAAAGATTGAAAAGGAAGAAGAAAATGAAAAAAGAAAGAAACAGGAAAAGGAGGAGGAGAAGGAAAAACAGGAGGAGGAAAAGAATGAAAAGAAGAAGACCAAAAGTGGAAGTCAAAAAAGTGTAGGACAGAAAATAAGAAATTGGTGGAGGAAAAGAAGAAGTTAGAAGAAGACAAAGAAGAAACCCAAAGGCCCTTTTCAGGGCCACTTCCAATGCCTCGAAAAGATCTTAATTTTCATTTTATCTCCCCCCTAAACGAATATATATAAAACCCTTCCTCTACTAAAAAAAACACGAACGCTCTTGATTCGTGTTTGTCTATAGCCCTCTCTCAGGTAGCTTGACGTCACAGTACTTCTCTTTTTTTTTCTTTTTTACCAGTGTGACGTCATGCCACCTGTCGCTTATCGCTCTACAAACCCACAGTCTCCTAGTCACCGCTCTACAAAATTTCCATTGTCGCTATACAGGCCCAGGGTGTTCTAGGCCCTCTACTCCATTTTCCATTGTCGCTATACAGGCCCAGGGTGTTCTAGTCCCTCTACTCCATTTTCCATTGTCGCTCTACAGGCCCAGGGTGTTGACCTACTTCTTGGGGCTATACTGGCCCAGGGGGGGTCTGTAATGCTAATTCCCATTGTCGCTACGGTAACCCACTATACTACTCACGAAGAACACATGGCGATTTTGAAATCTCGCCAACGTAGTATAAAATATCAACACGTATAATTAGAAATGACCGTGGTCACAGCCAATCATTTACATAGCTATTTCTGACTGTTTACTTGCAACGACAAAACCGTCATGCACCAATCGTGCTTACGTGAGTCACATTTACGTTCTAAATAAATACGATGTTTCTATCAAAATATCAGACCCTGCGAACATAATCATCATCACAATAATAATTACATTTAATGATATAAAATGGAATAAAAAATGAAACAGAAAGAATTAGAAAGAATTCAAATTTTAACACACATGTAATTTAACTACAGGGTCGTAACACAAGAAACTTGTGGCACCTGAGCTAGTGTTCACGTGATCGCGAAAGCGTAGTGTGAATGCTGCTCGTGCCTAATTAAGATCTCAAACAACCTATGCGCAAAGCAGAAACAGTATAATAGATATCTATTGATTAAAACTATAAAACTATACTTAATAGAAATTAAATATGAATTAATTTAATTTAGCTTTTATTTATTAAACTTTAGACTTATAGGAAATTATGATTATGAATTAAATAACAACTCCAGAAATTTGATATATTAGAAGAAATAAAAGATTTGAATGGTGTACAAACCCTTACTCAAAATTTAATAAAAACGAAATTTAATAAAATTAATACAAGAAACACACACATGGAAAAAAAACAAAACATGAACACATAAAATACTTAACATTTGTCACAAGGGGGTTACTCAAATGATGTCAATCTGAGAGTAACCACACCAATAAAACTTAGGGACTTGCACATCTTCAGCTGTAGAGGTATGTAATTTATTAATTTCTTATGTATATTATTTCTTTTGTATATTGTAAGATACAGTATTGTACTTCTATGTTTATTTTTGTACATTTTCTATGTAGCTTTGGCTTGCGTGGTATAATGCAATACTTTCTATTGTTTGTGACTTAGCAAGATATTTACATTAACAATGTCAAGTTGCATTTTATTCAGAAACGTTTAGTACCATAGGAATCTTATCGGACACGGGTTCACTTCTGAACCAGTTTATTGTTTTGTACTATTGCACCGATAATGTGATTTGTATAACTTACCGTATATAATTACGTTCCTATATGCCGTGTCATAAGTAGTACACGGTGTTAGATGCATTTTCAGCTGACCAGAGTGACTAGAGTGATCCATGGTGATCATAGTCGTGGTACCAGCTATAGAGCTAACGATAGAAATTAACCACAGCAGCCGTAGAGCTGAGTGAACAGTGTTGCTGGTCGAGTAGTAAGTGATTGGGCGTTGCAGACCGGATTGGTGAGCGCTGATTGCTTGATTGACCAAGGAATTGAATGGTGGTCGGTGACTACCTATAATGATAATTGCTTGATTGACCGGTGTGACTGGTAGCCAAGTGTGATACTGACGGGAGTGCTTTGTGTTACTCCATGTATGTCCCGTGGAGCATAAATGCTCCAAAAACGGAGAAACTAATAAGCATATTGTGTGTGCATAAATGCTCTGTTGGGATGTGGCACTCTTTCCTTCCCCCGAGAATAATTAAAAACCCTCAGAGTGGGTATTAACCGGTCGCGCATGCCTGATAGGCGCATGCGACCTTAATTTAAGAATCATCATCATCATCATCATCATCATCATCATCAGTCTGGCTACCCATAGTTCACTGATCAAGATCTAAGAAGATGAGCAGAATTGCCAAACAGATAGAACTCAAGATGCACCTGGAAGATATGCATCGCCTCCTAAATGAGTTAGCTATGGCGGCCATTGCAGAAGAAGAAAGAATAGAAGAGGAGGAGAAGAAAAAGAAAGAAGAGGAGAAGATAAAGAAGAAACTAATTTTTCCTCACCTCATCCTGAGGCAAAGTTGTGAGGTAAAGCCTGTGGTGAGGACATAACACCCACAACGTCAGCCACAACCGATACCACCACCACCGAGAGTCGCTGTCCCCAGATTGAGAACTAGGAGGAGCTGGAGAGACAGCGACAAGAGTGGGAACCTCAATGACCGCTGCAAGTAAGGAGACCACAACATCCGCAGGCAGGACATAGAGTCGTGGTGTAGAGAAACTTCACTATCCCTCAAAGTGTGAATTGGGATGATGAGGCCACTCATCAATCATCTGCGCTCCCAACAACAACAGTAAATTGGGACAGGATTCAAGAAGGCGCTGCATGTGTGGTGCCCGGCCTGGAAGGTGCAGGCATTAACCAGGTGCATTTGGAGTTTTAAAAAAACCCATAAAACAGCCCTTTTCAGGGCTAACCAGATCTCTAGAAAAGAGAGACTGATCAATTTGCCATAAAATATTAGTCTTTGTTGGAAGTGTGTGTGTCTTTGTGCGTGTGTCTTTTTTTCCATAACAAAACCCTTGATCCCTACCCTAAGGAGTGTTTGTTTTGTGTGAAAGTGGAGTAGTGTAACCGTAAACACTGACTCCTTTGCTGGTGTGTGTGTGTGTGTGTGTGTGTGTGTGTGTGTGTGTGTGTGTGTGTCTTTTTTCTGATAACAAAACCCATGTCCCTACTAATGAGTGTTTATTTTGTGTGAAAGTGGAGCAGTGTGACCATAAACACTAACTCACTTGCCTGGTGTGATTGTAGGTAATGGTGTTTATTAAATAAAAACTTTCCTTCTCCACTATGTGCTGGTAGAAAGTATAGTGGGTTTTGTTGGTATTAGTGTGTTGGTATGCATACAAATGTAAAAAAGTTTATTTTAAGTTAGCACTCTAATCACTTATGAATCTTTAATATGTAATATGTGTAGTTGGTGAGAGGGAGATATTTTCCTTTACGTCCGTGTTTGAGGTATATAAATTGTTGCGTTCGTCATTCGCGCCATTCCATTCATTCATTCGATTCCGGCAGTGGAAGAGAGCAGGCAGAGCCGGTACGCCAGAAGCGCGAATGAAAGGGTGTAGGCGAGAGGCAGATAACACGTGCTGCACATGGGACCAGTTAACAAAATAAGAAAAGGTAGCGTGGTCAAATACAGGTTGTACAATGCTGCTGGTGTCGAACGACCCTTCATTGAGTACACACATAAACGCAGTTGGTATGAAGACAATTGCACGAGGCAGCCACCGAGTAATTTCCAGGTTCGACGGGACGCGACTAAAAGCACGACGCAGCCACCGAAAAAAGGGAGGTAGAAGCCAGTGTGGGGTAGCCACCAGAAAATAGGGGAAATTGGGAGGCAGTAAACCAGAGTGATAGCCGCACCGATGAATGACTTGACAACATTAGAGTTCGACGGGAGGCAACAGCACGAGGCAGCCACCAGAAACGGGAGGCAGATACCAGTGTAGGGGTGCCACCAGAAAACGGATACAGAAGCCAGTTATATACCGGTGCAGCCAACTAACCGGAGGATGCATTAATTCCAGAGGACTAGTCGTTAGTGAAGAAGAGCAAGAATTACGACTGCCAAAATTGCCTGAATGTATAAGGTTTTCATTTTGACTATAGAAAACCTCTTTTGATAAATTCTCTATCATTAACCGGATTTGAAACTTTATCTACCGCCATCAAAATTATAATTCTTATTGTTACCTTGCGTGATACAAAATAACGAGTCATTTAGACTTAACTGATTGGTATTATTTTGGAAATAGAAGTACACTTTGTACACAAAAATTCCTATTATGAGTGATTAGTTAATGAAATTTGTTTGACTTATTTGATTTGGATAATTGCACAGGTGGCTTAAACAGTATTGGTATTTTAAATTGTCCATTAGAATAACTGGACTAAATTTGATAGACGTACGCCCTGGCGTTTCAGTTCTTCGGTTGGCGCTTGTCGCCTGTTGCCGGGTCCCTTGCTTCTCTTCCTCACTCGGACATTTTTATCAATTAAGAAGTATGACATTGCACACATAAAAGCGAGGCTGTAGTGGCACCATACCTACAGCCTCGACCAATTACGTGACTAAATAGGTCGCAAATGTCCATAGGACGCAAGCGACTCAAGTAATAGATTATATTAGATTAGACATTCGCGCCATTCAACATTGAATAACCCAAGATGGCAACTAAACTGATTGAAAAGAAGCATTAGTTACAAGAAGTAATGGACGATTTAGGAATGGTGAAAGAAATGTTAGGTTGAAGTATGGGTGTTATAGCGCACACAGATTGAAGATGGAAATTAATAATTTGAGGAAGGAGATGGAAAGATTTAGAGAAATGATCAAAGAGGAAAAAGAGGAAAAGGAGGACAAAGCGGTAAAGAAACAGATGAAAAGATATAACGAAAAATTAATGAAAGAGGAGGAGAACGAGAAGAGGAAACAAGAGGAGGAAAAGGAGAAGGAGAAGAGGGAGAATGATAAAGATGAGAAAAACCAGAAGAAAAATGTCCTGCAAAAAATGAGGTGTTGGTGGAAGAGAAGAAGGGAATAGAGAAAATAGAAGAAAATTAAACGGCCCTTTTCAAGGCTACTCATGTCTCGAAAATATATCTATTCTCTCTTGCCTAAAACATTTTAGTCGATCGTATAGTTGTTTGTGTGATAGATTTATGTAGATAAATCTATGTTTGTGTGATAGATCTATGTCTCTAACCATGTCTCAATGTCTATGTCTCTATTGTATTTGTCCCTACCAAGAGTAACGCGTATTCAGGTCAACCACTCCCAACACTGTTATTCACTGATCAACCCGATTGAGATCAGCCACATGAAACACTGTTACCATTGTTTCCCCAGTGTCCAGTACCGTGAAGACACCCCTGTTCAATTTCCCTTGTCCATAGACAGGCCCAATACATTGTTGCTATACATTCCCTATCTTAAATTCCCATTCTCCCTAGACAGGCCCACCCATATTAAATTCCCCTTGTCCCTATAGGGCCGGGACCATGTTTTTAATGGCAAGCCCCCTTGCCCCTATTTCGCACCCGTTAACCACTGATGTATGATTTCTCCGAAACAAACTCTGAACACATTGATAAGTTGATGAATCTGGGAGTGACCTTACAAATAGATCGAAATAAAATTGGGCAGATTCTTGAGGCAAATAAAACTACAAAAAATATCTGCCGAATAACCTGCATGAAAGAGTAAATCCACTAAAGAAACATAACTCGCCCACCGTGTCTGAAGCGAGTGATCTTTTTGATGAGTTTATTGACGAAGGTATTCAAGAGCGGAGCAGGCTATTTAAACAATAGCTTTTCAGCCATAAGTTTAAGACTGGAATGCAAACTACTTGTCAGACAACTATCCTAGGTAAGCGTTAGGAGTACACGGAAGAACATCAGCGTAAGCCCAGACTGCAATTTTCAGAGCTATTACCCAAAGAAAAAAAGAAAAAAGGATTGAGGAAATTTACGAGCGCTGTAAGAAATTTGATGTTACTGAATTTGTACTCACAGAGTGTGGCACATC
The DNA here is from genome assembly GCA_016617855.1 of Megalonaias nervosa. NCBI lineage: Eukaryota > Metazoa > Mollusca > Bivalvia > Unionida > Unionidae > Megalonaias > Megalonaias nervosa. The sequence goes on from JAECUM010090693.1 coordinate 25,472, forward strand.
TCAATCATATAAAAATGTCCGGCAGTGATACCACAGAATAGTATGAGAAGCGACCCCGTAAGCCTCACAACAAAAACTGATTCAAAATGTAATACAAGGCCACAAAAAGTCAAAGATAATGTCACAGTCGCGAAAAACTGTACGAAAAGATCTCTCAGTCGGGTTTGGCCAAACATTTGCGCCGCTGATTAAAGGCACAATAGAAATTGCCGAACGTACCTAAGATATTAAAATGACTATAAGCGCAACCGCACAAATGACCGCGCTTACCGGAACAGAAGAAGCAGCAGTAGAGCTGAACAGACCACTTGGCTGAAACCTTATTTATAATAAATAAAGGTTCCTACAGGTGGCTGAAAAAAAAAGGTCAATAACATAAACCGAACCTCCTAACTTTTATTATTACCAATAGTTTGAAAAACGGATAATAAATCGTTTGGGTTAGCTCATTTCCGTTACTTTTTGTTGACGTATTTTTTTTTTAGATTTTTATGCGATTCGTTTACTCGCGGGTTACTCAATTTTTTGTCGTTCAGCTCTACTGCTGCTATGATTTTTATCCAAAAATTATATCAAGTCCGTTGCGATATCTTGACCTAGGATCATGTAAATTTATCGTTACAAAACCAAAGGGGGCAGCTTGTGCTTTTGAAAAGAAATTTTTAAATTTATTCATGTCCATGTCGCCTGAACACCAAGTATAATAAATATTCTGCAGCGTATGATTATCTACTCCGTTGAACACAACTAAAATGTTACAGTTGTCTCTGATTACTTTTGGAATTTGTGTATATCTCTGGGTAACATAAATCACGTCTGTATTTTTATGTCTACCTCGTGAAAATATTCTAGCTGGATTTGATTGTTTGTCCAGCATAACATCATCATACACTACTAAATTGTTAATGAATCCATCCAGATCATCTACAGATGGCGCTTCATCAATATCAGTAATAAAGTCTATGACATTGTCTTCATGTAACGATTTTGCGTTTTCATTAAAATCTTTAAGTACTTCGTAACATCGCTGATCATCTACAGATGGCGCTACTAAATATAGTTTATCCCACTTCAGCCATCGCATTATTAGATTAAGCAGTAATTGCGTCTTTCCACTTCCAGATGGGCCTATTATAATCATTCTGATAGAATTCGGAAGCGCTGGATGGTGTTTTACTGGTTCTTGTTTTCGTGTCGCAGAAAAGTCAATTATATCCATATAATAAATAATATGAGTCTATATTGTGTTCGATGCAGAGCACCTACCGATACTACTGAATTAACAACAATAACAAAAAGAAATAAAAGACGTGCACTTACAGGCAAGTGTGTGAAATGTGGTACCAAGAAATATAAGTTTATTCCAACAAAGACAGGTGGGGGTGATATCGCTGCTTCGTTAGGAAAATTACCAGGAACTCCATGGGCTAAATATCCCGGTGAGAAACATTTACCAGGATATAATTATTGTGGTCCTGGAACTCGTCTTGATATCAGACTCGATGATCAAGATCAACCAAAACCAGGAGAGTATCCAGTAAATAAGATTGATCAAGCATGTCACGTTCATGATGTTGCTTATAAAAGTAAAGATTTGCAACACCGACATCTCGCGGATGTGAAATTGATTCACGCGTTAAATTCTATAACTAATAAATCTCTCGGAGAAAAATTAGCTAGTTTTCTAGTAAAAACTGCTATGAAAGGTAAACTGGTGCAAGGGGCTGGCAATTAATTATATAACTATCATAATGGAATCTGTTTATTATTCCCCGAGAGGATTCTGGAGAGGTAAGGCAGCGATTAGTAAACTCGCCGAAGCAGCAAAAGTTTCACGTGATGTCGCTGCATCATGGTTAGCACGACATGCAATATGGCAAATCTTCCTAAGTCCACCTAAAAGAATTCATTACGCGCATTTTGATGTTAGTGTCCCTAATGAAGTTCATCAAGCGGATATACTGTTTTTACCACACGATGCCATTAAAACACGTGGACGAAAATCACGCACGTACAAATACGCGTTAACTGTCGTTGACATTGCGAGTAGATATAAAGAAGCGGAGCCATTGTCAACAAAGACAACATCTGAAGTTGCATCTGCGTTTGAACGCATTTATCAGCGTGGTGGTCTACGATGGCCACGGTTATTACAAGTTGATCCCGGTAAAGAATTTCTTGGAGTAGTATCATCGTTGATGAAGAAACGTAACGTTAAAATCAGACGAGGACATACTGAAATTCATCGTGATCAGGCAATCGTTGAACGATTTAACAGAACACTTGCCGAGCGGTTATTCGGATATCAATATGCAAAGGAAATATCTACTGACTTCAAAGATAGATCTCGTGAATGGGTTGCAAGATTACCGAGTGTGATAGCTGCGTTGAATAATGAAATTACTCGTGCAACTTCCATGAAACCTTCTAATGCGATCAAAAAAAAATATATACCCCATAGCAATGGCTACGGACGACATGAATCTTTCTCTCAACCAGTATTAGGTAATGTAACTGTAAGGTATTTATATGAACCTGGCGAACTTGAAGGCGGTAAAAAAAAGAGCAACCGATCCTATCTGGAGCGTGACTACACATAAAATTTCTAGCGTGGTAAGATCCACTGGTAGACCTCCAATATACAGACTAGATTCTAC
>JAECUM010090694.1:0-166386 GCA_016617855.1 Megalonaias nervosa
AGCAATGAATACTACTTGGAGCTAAATGAGTACAAAATAATCGCCTTACATGTATTTCTTATTTTCAATTCTTAAATTATCTTAGCATCAACATTATGTATATACATGCATTTAATAACTTTTCATAATTCTTCCAATGAAATTTTTCAGCCAAGGAAAAATTGATGACTTGTAAAAGTCAAAGACAGGTGGTAGGACAAAAGCAACAACTCCAACACCTTCACAAGAACTGATTATAAATCAAATTGTTGACCGCCCACAAATCATTGGCTGATTATAAATCAAATTGATGACCGCCCACAAATCATTGGCTGATTATAAATCCAATTGATGACCTCCCACAAATCATTGGCTGATTATAAATCAAATTGGTGACCGCCCCCAAATCATTGGCTGATTATAAATCAAATTGATGACCGCCCACAAAACATTGGCTGATTATAAATCAAATAGGTGACCGACCTCAAATCATTGGCCTAGATACAAAGGATAACACCACTATAAAACCCTCATCTAATACCTTGTGTTCATTAATACATATCCAGGATATGTACATCGATTACATGAATGGTAACTCTATACTGTATCTAATAATAATAATGAGGACTTTGTATAGCCCACAAATCATTGGCCTAGATACAGAGGATAACACCACTATAAAACCCCCATCTAATAACTTGTGTTCATTAATACATATCCAGGATATGTACATCGATTACATGAATGGTAACTCTATACTGTATCTAATAATAATAATGAGGACTTTATATAACGCCTAATGTTTAGAAGCTCTAAGCGCTTTAAAACATTTAACAACATTTATAAAAACATATATAATGACATGATTACAAAAATAAAAACAACACCACAAAATTAGAAAACAGAAAACATGCTGTAAATATTTAAGTTAAGCAAACATTATTAGGTCTTTAAGTCTGTTATTGCAGTTGAAATAAGTGAGTTTTAAGAGCGCTCTTGAATGAGATCACTGTGTCTTTGTGTCTAAGTTCAGTGGGCAATTCGTTCCACGTTGCTGGGCCCTGGTATGCAAAAGAACGTTGTCCATATGATTTCATTTTCATAGTGGGAATAATGAGAATACGAGTGTCAGAAGAGGAGCGTAAGTATCTTGCTGGTGTGTACACATGGGTGAGGTCGGATAGGTATGTTGCACTGGAGCCCGTCAGTGAAATGTAGCACAGAGAACAAATTTTGCTTTTAAATCTGGATCGAATGGATAGCCAGTGTAGGGTACAGAGCACGGAGGAGGCGTGCTCTGATCGTGGTACTCTAAGTATGATCCGAGAAGCTGTGTTTTGCACGTTTTGAAGTTTCTGGAGTAGATATTGAGACGAACCAGACAGAATTGAGTTACAATAGTCCAGTCTTGAAAGTACTAAGGAACACACAAGTGTTTTAGTGGCATGAACTGAAAGATACTCGCGAATGGAGCTGATGCGTCTCAGCTCAAGATATGCAGCCTTGCATATGTTCATGACATGTTGGTGCAATGAGAGAGTACTGTCGAGAGTAACACCTAGGTTTCGTAGTGACTGTGTGAATTTAATGTTGGTGTTGCTGATATTTATTGTCTGAGGTAAAGGATATGAATGAGAAAGTCTTTGTGTTGTAATTAGGATGGCTTCAGTTTTATCATCGTTCATCTGCAGCTTGTTACATGTCATCCATGATTTCACATCGGAAATGCACCTCTCTACGCCTTGGATGGTAGCTTCAACTTCAGTTGGATGGCTAGATTTGTATATTTGGGTGTCATCAGCATACAATTGGTGAGACACTGGATGATGATCTATGACACTTGAGAGTGGCTGAGTGTATAGAATGAAGAGAACAGGTCCAAGAACAGACCCCAGTGGAACACCACAGCATAGATCAACTGGGCTGCAGTGTTTTCCATTTGCGGACACAATTTGTGTCCTGTTGACCAAGTAGGACTTGAACCATGGTAAGGCCGTATCATGAATGCCAAATACATGCTGGAGACGGTGAAGTAATATATCATGGTCTATAGTGTCAAATGCTGCAGACAAGTCAAGGAGAGTGAGGACTGTAATCTTTCCGCTATCCAAAGCAGAAAGAAGGTCATTAACTACTTTCAGAAGAGTAGTTTCAGTACTGTGGCAAGGGCGAAATGCAGACTGTACATTGCTAAATAGACTGTTTGAATTCAGATGAGATACAAGTTGGGATAGAACAACTTTTTCTAAGATTTTTGACATGAATTGGAGATTAGAAAGTGGGCGGTAGTTCTTTAAATCGTTATGGTCGAGTGTTGGTTTCTTCAGCAGAGGCTTTACAATGGCAGTTTTGAAAAATGATGGGAATTCCCCGGATGAGAGAGAGGTACTAATAACATCAGTTAGTGAAGGCAATATTGGATCTAAGCACTCAAGCAGAAGTGATGTCGGAATCGGATCAAGTTCACATGACTTTGGTGCACTCTTCGTCACGATTGTACGAACTAAATCCATAGAAACAGGTTCAAATGCTGCTAACGGTTGCCGCTGAAATTCTTTATCGCAACTGTATGGTGACGACGAGTCAATTGAAATTGTGTTGTTAAGCTTATCTCTGATGGTTTGTACTTTGTCACGAAGAAATTTGCAAACAGGTCCGGAAGGTCGACTAGAGAGAAGGTAGTTGGAAGTGGTGTACATTTGTTCCTTGACATTAGCTTGTTAGTAATATCGAATAGCTCTTTGCAGCTTGAACTTTCCGTGATCTTAGTACTATAATGGGCTGATTTCGCTGTATGGACTATGTTTTGTGACATTCTTCTTAGCGGCTTCATAGATTTGCTTATGAATCGTGAGTCTTGTGGAAAGCCAAAGCCTCTCAGCTTTACGGCGGTCTCTTTTAGCAGTGCGAAGCTGGTCCCCAACACTGCTATACCACGGAGAACACTTTTGAATTGATACTCTGCACTTGGTTGCTGGGGCATGTTTGTCAAGCAATGAACGCAGGCAGTTATCGAGTTGTTCTGCTGTAGGAGGTAAGCTAGTTGTTAGGTTTGCTTGGATGTCATGCATTAGTTGGGTTCTGTTTATCATACGGAGGTTTCTCTTAGTAGCAAATAAAGGTGGAGGGTTAGGGACTGATAAGTCAAGATGGCATATAATGTAGAGGTGATCTGATGAAAGTTTGTGGGACACCAGGGAGGACTGTAGAATATTATCATCAGGTCTATAAAGAATCCAGTCTAAAATGTGACCATGTTCATGGGTGGGTCGGCTAACTGACTGTTTGAGGTTGAAAACGTGAAAGGAATCTTGGAGTTTTGATGTGTATGGGTTTCCAGGACAGTCAAAGTGAAAGTTGAAATCTCCAAGAATAATCAGGTTGCCACCTATCAAATTTCCATACTCCAGGAGATTCAGAAACTGCTCCAAAAAGAGAGATTCAGTCAGCTTGTTTTTTCTACTAGGAGGAGGGCGGTAGAGGCAGAAAAAATGGACTGACCTTTGTTCCAGTGTGAGTGTGGTTTGGACTAGTTCAAACGATGTGTGGTAGAAATTGAAGGTTGTAGTGTGGTTAAGACGGTTGGTCATGGAGTTCTTTGCGATGACAGAAATTCCACCTCCGCGAGAGTGGCGGGGGAACGACTTGATGGAGTAACCGGTGGGTGTTAGATCCACGCACTTGGGTTCATCGCCTGATGTTTTTAGCCATGTTTCTGTCAGGAAAAAGACGTCGATATTCTCATCGTTGATAAAATTAACTATTTCTGTGCGCTTTTCCGATGGTCCTACTGATTGGGCATTGAATAATGCGATGCGCAGTGGTGTCTCTTCGAAAGTTGACACAAAGGTTGTCGATTTAATTGGGATTTGAATTAGGTTGTCTAAATTAATGGCCGAATTTTTAAATTTCTGTGCCGGAAAGGGCGAAATGGAGATAACTGGAATTCTTCTTCCTGTTCTACGCCGGCCACCTTTGAAACAACACTTCCTTTTTTTCTTCCGTTTACAGTTATGGAATGATGAATGTAGTCCCAGGTCGTTTAGTCTAGTGCACAATGTAGTGTGGGGAGCCAAGGAGTGGTCATTTAACGCAATTAATGAGGGTCCATCATAGCATAAACGGGTGGACTGGCGAGTATCACGTGATGGCGGTTTGTTCGATAACAAAGGAATTTGTAACAGTGGCGCAAGACAGCTTAGAAAAAGTCTATTTTTTCTCGTTTCCAATACAAGAAGATGAAGAAACACATTCGAATAGAACAGCCAGTGCATGATGAACACAGTAACGCAGACGAAGACAGACAACAAGCACACAGATCATGAAAAACGGCACAAAAATCCGGGACAGCTGTCTCAAGCCGGTTAAGCGATAGCGGCCATCCAAATCGTCCAACCTAACCCATAGTAATTAGTCCTAGTTAAACAATATCTGCAAACGTGTCTAATGCATTTTTGTCATAGGAATACCGCCAATGTTAAAATAGAGCATGTTGAATTTATCGCTGCAAACCATATTAAAATGAAACGAAATCTTACTAACATGATGAAGACTCCGAACTTTTTGAAACTTTGTAAATTTCTTCGCAGTAATTCAACATACTTTTTCAACTTTTCTTTGGTAATTTTTACTTTTGTAAAATGAACAAGCATTTTTAATAATTTGTGAATTTATAAGTGTATCTGTAGCTCAGTTGTTATCACTTACTGGGATATCTTCTTGACGGTAGATTTTGGCATCAAGTAGCACTTCATGCTGGATATAAATGTTGTGAAAGATTGTGAATTTATTGTACGTAGTCATTTTAATGCTTGAACGTCAGTACGCCCAGATTTTTGTTGTTGATGACAATACCATATGTATATATATATATATATATATATATATATATATATATATATATATATATATATATACCTTATTAATATCAATATAGAAATAAATGCTTTACAGCAATCATGCTGATATAGCAGTATATAATTTTTATTATATAAATAAAAAAAATTCTTATTAATAGAGAACAAACGTGATACACATATTCTATTTAAATTCTGCAAGCATAACTAACAATAACAAAATATTTGCACTAATCTGCTTCATATCTTTCCTGCATGAAAATATGAAAATCTATATGTTAAATTAACAATTTATTTTCATAGGCTGCATTTTCTAATAATTTATATTTATTAACTGCTTGTAGACAATAATCAATTAGAGTCTGATTATTCTTATCCAGATTCGCATGCATTACCATATTTCAGGCAAAAGAATATCAGCTGTATCCTGTCATGAGTTGGAAATGGAAAATCTACAACTAGATAATAACAGAATTGAAAAAGAAAATATAAAATTAGAGAAAGAAATGTTGAAAGTTTATAAGGAAACAGAAAAGTAGTGTTTCAAAATTGAAACTCTTGAATTGAAAAAATTACTGCTTGTAGAACAATTTAAATCAATCTATGATATTGTTCCCGAGCAGTAATTTTTGAGGTAGTTTATTTTATGTTAAAAAAGATTCTGTTCACTGATGGTTCAAGAGTTGCCATATATAGGTCAATAATAATAGGTACATGTTGGTCTTGTGGATTCATTGTAATTTGCAGCACTTCAATGGCTACACAAGGCAACCAGGATGTATATTGGTGCAAGATTTTTTTTTTTAAAAAAAACCCTATAAAAACCCCATAATAAATGGGAAGCTACTTTCAAGCTTTCTTACATGCCGACAAAAGGTAAAGTAAAAACTAAACCTCATTTGTAGTTGTAACATGTCAGTGATCCATACAGGCGAGCGCTTAAAACAATGAGCCAACCAATGCCTAGGGTATTAACAGATCGTAGCATATAATTTTCAATTAAGAAAAGTGATTATTGTAAATAACCTGTCTAACTGCTTTGCATTCACTAGTTCCAACATATGTGTATTCTGCAGTTTCATGAAATGCATCATCGGTTTCAGCAGGAATAATATCACCTTTTACAACACCAATATTGTGCAAAACAGCACATGCTACAATTATGACTGCAGCATTATTAGTGACAATTCTTACACCATCATGTAAACAGTTGAAACTGTATTTCATTATTTCAAATGTCTGTTCGATTTTTATTCTTGTTCGTGAAAGGGCAGTATTAAATTTTATTTCTGAATCATTATTTGGGTCTAAAAATGGTGTCTTGAGGAAGGATCAACAAGGGTACCTAGAATCCCCTAAAAGCAGGCCATCATATTTACCTCAAAATCAAACTAATATGCATTCAGTAGAAACACTTGTTAAGTTTTATGTAAGTCACTAATTTTTATATTAAATGGATTTATATAAGATAATTGTAAAACTTGCTACCTTCCACATAATACAAATTTAAATTGGGAACACTTATTTTTGAATGTAAGCACAGTATCAACACTATTCCTTTGACTGTTAATGTGTATTTAATAAATTAATCAGCCAATTTACCAAAAATGTGATCTATATCACACTGTATAAGTGTGAACTGCAATAACAATAATAAAATAGTGGGATATTGTTGTATTTTATAATATATATGTATTATAGGTTAATCAGGCTTTAAGATATATTGTATTGCTACCATTTAATATTTTGTCATTTTTCAAATGTATTTTTTAAAACCATATATTAATAATTTATATACACCATACCACTTTTACAATTATGACATAGAATACTGTCTCTAAATAGCCTGGAATCATAAGTTCATTCTGGCCGTTTAGCAACAGAGTTTATAATTTTTATTTTGCATCACACACCATCTGAAATTCAATTAAATTTAAATTATTTATATATGAAAAGAGGTTACAGAACATTTTAGTTATAATAATAAAAGACTAATATGCCTTAATACATGCTAAATTTGTTTTGACATCAGTAATAACTATGTAACTGATTCTGGATAATCATTTCTTTAATATGATATATCATTCTACATTAATATTCCATAGTATTGTTTGAACTCATTGGATTAATGACACTCTATGGCATTATTAACTATCATAGTTTTATTGTAATAATGGTTATCTTACAGTCACTGTTTACAATTTTATGTATCAACCAAAGCAGTTACTGTATGTCAGCCATTACTACAACATGTACTATTATCATTACTACTATTATTATTCTTTTCTTGAAAGACTACTTATATCTAATTTTGGTTTATCTATCTTTATCATCTTCCCATTTGCATAATAGTATGCAATTTCACTGAATTAAATATTGGCAAGTTTCAATCATAATTGCATTAGTATTAATATTATCTCGTTAATGTCAACATAGAAATGAAATATAAAATAAATTACATAATCAGATAATTATTTGTTACATACTTGCACATTCAGTGGCTGAAAACCTTTCCTGTTGACAATCCTATTCATTTTCTGCGGGTGTATTGTTATATCAATGCACACAATCACAGAAGGAAATCCTAGGTATAGAAAATAAACATAATTTGGTCGATGATGATAAGTATTAATTCTCACAACTTACATCTATTTAATGATATATTAAAGATATACTTGCTATAATGGTTTTTGGAGGGGGATTTGAATCATACTACACACACACAGACAGATGTATATATGTGCGTACAACATTTTAAAGTGTATTCCTTGAGTTAGGTAAGACGCGATCTCATTCATTTGAATGACATAATCGAGTTGAGTGATTTCTTCATCTTAGATTAGTGAATCACGATTTGAGGGCACAACCCAGGTATTTGAGAGAAAACTCAGATCTGAGTGTGAGTGTGGATGTTAGGAGTTTCGTGAATACGGACCCTGGCCTCAATGACGTTGTTTGTAGATCGTTTACAGACGCACCAAATGTGCTGGTGGCTCTAACATCGCGCCCTGCACCAATAGCTAAACAAATTGCAATGCGAGTCGTTGATAGCATCAAAGGTGCCGCTGTGATAAGATGAAACAACTGAGATTGCAGGCGGCTCAGTCGCTTCGAGATCGATTACGGCGACTATTGACTCGAGAACCAACATAAGTGGTTACACTACCATCGACAGAAATAATTCCGCCTGCGATTGTTAAGTCGATAATGAAACCGCTCAGAAACAACTGTGTGATTCAGTGAGTGAAAATCTAGCAATGGGGAATGGATTCGGAAAGCGGGGCTTTCTAAAACAGTATTAAACAACATCAATACTGTATAAATATTGGTTCAATTCAAAGATATACCTGACCCAGCATTTGACATGTGTATGCAAAGCAAACTAGACTTTTGCTATTACTCATACCCGGCCAGTGACCCCAATCAATCTAAAATAGAATTACAAGTGCACGACACGTTTAGGGTTTTTTTCCTTTCCACATGAGGCTTGTTTTCTGAGTTTAATGGGAAACTTGTACACGACAACGACACCAATAATGATGCCGATATCCGAATTGGATTAGTCAACAACGGTATCATGACATTGTTTAACATTGCACGTTATTTGGTCGATGGAAAGGAAAATGAATCAATTCTTGACAACGTTCATGTTACTACACCAATTCTCGTACTTGCCAGATAGAACAATGATTACAAGAGAACAGCTGGTTGTTTGTTGTTTGTTAAAGAAGCATGCAGATCATAGGCCCGACGACCTCGATGCTGGCGATGCTGATTAACTTGAAGACAGTTTACCATTTTCTAATCCTGATTTCAATCGTTGATTACAACTGATTGGTGATTCATTAATATTTTCGTGTGATATTCCCCTCTGTCACTTATTTGGGTTTTGTAGAGATGTTCGCAGGTTAGTTTGGGGATAAAACATGATCACCTTGTTTCGTAAGAACAACTTGGACGATGCAATTTGGCCTGGTGCAGGTGCCTCTCCTGGCAAAGTTCTGTTAGAAACATTAACATTGTGGATGCCTGAGTTCAGAATCATGTTTGCTATCGTTTATGCAATCTGAAAGCGCATGAACGCTGCCGTTTCTCTCACATACCACAGACAAGTACCCTCCAATTTATGTCATGGGACAATTTACATGGTAAATAATTACCCAGTATGGTCTTACCGAACCAAAACATGTATTCGTAGCCTTTCAAACTATATCACGAGATGATCAAGATGATTAAAATAAAATGATGTTTGACACTTTAGGAGTGACTGAAATTTCTTTACTGTTAAATGGTGATGAGTAACCATCTGACGAAATTCAGCTTAACTATGAATACAATCATATTGCACGTGCATATCACAAGCTGTGGTCGTATATAGACAGGCAACAAACTATCGACAGGGATTTGCAGATTTCTTAATAAGACTTTTATACGTTGTACCCCACTTATTACTTTTCATTGGAACACCTGGAGTTGTTCAGACAGTTCGTGGTCGAAATTTATTTTCATGCACTTGTCGGTGACGCTGGTGGTGTTTATAGATATTACGCTGTGATACTTTCTGTCAAACTCTGTTCTTGGAAGGTGTTGGTGGCTGAATAAGGTCATCATTGCGTCTGTGCAAAATTCTTAGAATTTTCTCAAATATATAATGGAACGTGTTATTTCCTGTCATGAAGTAAAGGTCCGCCTTAGTGAAAATCAATTTGCAAAATTGACAAACACAATTAAAATGATTTTGGGGTCACATTAAAACTTTCTTCAACAAAAGTAACTGGAAATGTACCGGTGTGATTGACCCAAGCACAATATGCTCAGCTTAATGCCACCAAACACAATAACACCTAGGTGACATACAAATTATCTAATTCTGATTTAACAAAATTGCTTAAGACCGGTGGAATATTTTCATTCCTTGCAGCGATTCCACCATTGTTTCAGCGATTTCAAAAGTGTGGCGTTAGGGGCTGTCCGAACTGCATCTGGGGTGCCGCTGTAAAAGGCACTGAGTGGTCGCATAACTCATCGTAGACCTGGTAGGTCTATAAAAGGAAACGGCCTTCGATTACCAGGAACGAGACGTCGAATACCATCAGGAAGAGGTCTTCAATAAACCGGTACAACACGTAGAAGATCATGCCTTTGACCAATCTTAATTTACTCGCGATGACAAAATCAAATATTTTCGAGGAGTCTTTATGTGCAGTAAACTTGTCCCGATGCCACGTAAAACTGATATTGTCAACTTGGCTTTGACAACAGGACCTGGCACCTCATTAGGATGCATACATTGTGACACCTTGACATCGTTTGTATTTTGACTCTTATGGATTTGCGCTACCAGCTGAAGTTATTTTTTAACCAGACACGGTAAACAACCACTGTTTTATTCAACTATACCAACAAAACGTCGGTTGGATGGTCCCATGTGCGGTTATCTTGTTGTTAAAGCGTTGAATGAACTTGATCATTGTCTCTCATTCTTCTTGCTCCACTTTCTTAGAGCTCTACTGAAATCAAAATCTTTACAAGATGTCACTTCTATTTATATAAGGATTAATATGTTAATTATATCTGAACATACTCTGTCCTTATCTGTGTATGAATATTGTTCTGTGCTTCCTTCTGCGGGGGCATATGCATGGATAGCATTGTCAACTTGAAGATGTTGGGAAACTGTATGTATGGCTTTTTCTATGTATGTACAATTTTCCAGAGCTCAAAAATATTATCTTTTGGATACATCTGCTCCAAAATAGGATTTTCACCAATATAAACTTGCTTTCTTGAAATCAATAGTTTACTGACTACTATGCAGGTTTCTTATCTGTAATGCTGTATTAGGGTTTTAAGTCGTCATGTCATAGTTTGATTGTGCAGAGGTATTCAAATAAATACTTTACTTCTTAGTTTCATATTATCATCCTTATTTATTCAGTTTTTCTTAACCTGATATGAATATATGGTTTTGAAGCAAATGATCCGCAGGGCTAAATTGACTGATCAGAAAAAAGAAATTTGCGTTCTACTTTTAAATTGTCTGTATATAGGCTCATAATTCTGCCTTTTCTACATTTAGGAGATTGACCGTCATGCCATCTATCAATTTAACATGTACATCTTTCTCGTATATAAAAAAACCTATTTCGGGCTCAAAATCACTCATTGATATCTCCATTAACACTTTCCCAGCTCCAATAATCTGATATACTTCATAACTTTAAAAATTCTTGTCATCATCACTCTGATCAGCCAGTATTTGCCGAACGAAAACGTAATGAACCACTCCGGGAATCAAACATTTTGGGTATTGTAGGTAGCCCGTATTTTTAAACATGCATTTATAAAACTTCTTTTAACGAAAGTTCAAACTATGCCATAATGCTTATTCCAGGTCACAGTGTGCCAATCAACTTTAGTTTAACAATCATTCACGTCATGTTTGAAGAACCCAGATGTATAAACGGTTGCCTGCCCGAAAAGCAGATGTCGCGACAAGACCGGTTAAAATTGTTTTGAAAAACATTTCGTATACGGGACTTTCAACTAATTTGCGGGAGTTCTGTTTAAGTACTTTACATATCAATTAATAACTTTTGTGTGAAGTTTCTCTGTAGCTTTGCCAATACTTCCTTTTTGTCATGCAGGGAATAAGCTACCTTAATTTCTGATTGTTGGGTATTGTTTAACCTGGACCAGAACAAGCAACAGCCACCAATGGATATTTTATGTTACATATTTCACCGTGTGACACACTGGTAGTGTAGTTTTCAATTCAACCATTATAAACAAGATACAATTCAACATAGAAACTTTTGCGTAAAAGTGGTTACTAAAAGTAACCTACTTCATTATACATGTGGAACACGTTTGGAATGTATCATGTATGCTGAACATGCTCCTGAGATAAGATAATTAGCATGGATGTGGGGTAGGAGCTCTGATTACGAACCATGTCACTTTGTATTAATTTGAAAACGGCAAGCGAGTATTCTCAATAGTCTTTTTCGATTTTACTAATAAAAAAACGAGTGCCTGAGACTGCAAATAGAGTTTAAGATGAATTCTAAATTTAAAGAATAACAAGGCAAGCTAACTTGCAGACGGTAAGTATCGTTTTGTCTCAATTCTCCATTTCTTGTATCGATATGTGTATCGTTACAGCAAAAAGTATCGATGTATTGATATATCGATTAATCGTTTCACCACCAAGAAGAAATATTATGGACTCTAAATGTTACTGACGTGAAAAATAATCGAAGAGAAATAACAGCTGTAAGATGAAATCACAGAGAGGACCGTGTTGATTGTGAAGTGGTGGTGCTAGCAAATTAATTTCGATACGATTACATTCACGAGTGCGTCTCTGTTCAGAGCTGCTTGCAGCGACACAAAGCCGTTTCAACACTATTAGTAAACTGTATTCGGTGGTCATCGAGGATAAAATAATTAACTCCGCTGAATTCGAGACAGTACAGGAGGAAATGGAAAATCCCCGACAACTCCGAGCGCAGATAAGGAAGTTTGCGGTTGCGGATTTACAGACAATTATTTGATGGCTTTTATTAATGATTACATGTTATATACATCTATATTTTGTACTTGACATTCTCCGAAATCAAGTTCACCGTGTACCTGACCAGGGACATTTAGTTTGTAAACAACAGATACCACGACTCTATGGTCTTAAAGTAAGTAATAGAAAAGAGTGTGTAGCAACACGCCTTGTAAAATTCAACAAATAATTTATTTCCTTGGGATCCTAAGTGAAAATTTAAAAAGAACTTACAGAATTACGAATTAAATCCCCAATAAGCCTACAATTACTAATACAAGTCCAACGAATAAAGTTCTGAATAAATTTGTTAGTAGTACTCCAGATAGGGTGAATGTGATGATGTGCCTGCAATGGCCGGTAGTCTCTAATGTACTAATGTACCAATGTCCTGAATTGTAATTATGTGCCAACAGTCTTTTGTTGAATCACAGTAATATAACTCATGGGGTTTTTTTTAATTCACTATAATTCCCAGTTAATATCTCTTTCCCAGAATATTATTGTGCACTTTCTATTTAAAGAGAAGAATAACTTGAATTAAATAATTTCGCCGAAATAAAAATCTGAAAACAACAATACAAATGATGTCTGCCAAGAGGTTATTGCATGAATAAATAATTTTCCCTGAAAACAAGATTATAAAGCCCTTTACTTGACCTAGGTCACAATTAGCATTTTCTTTTTAAAAAAATATTACTTAATGGAATACTCCACTGTAGAAGATTCTGTTGCTAAACTTAGAATGTGGTAAACATTATGTCCTTGACTCAAAACAACATAAATATGTTTACTTCAATTGATATTGATCCTAATATATAAATCCACACTCACAGAGAAAATATTAGCTATGTATCTGTTGTTTACAGAATAAAACAATCAATGATTAAGGTCAAGTAGACAATGAACTTGATTTTGAACTAGGTCAGCTTCGAAATACAATTTCTTTGCACGCATTACATATAATTAATAAAAGTAACGAACAATGCAAATTAAATATTCATAACACCTTCCCTAATAAAGTAAACAAAGATTTACATAATAACGCTATCATTTAAATAATAATCAAACATATATATGAATATAACTTACATAAGATGAAGTCTTACGAATGACACATCACTATATATGAAGCAATATAATGTTTCTATATACTTGAAAGTGCATCTGCAATTAGATTATCTTTTCCTTTAATGTGCCTGATGTCAAGATCGTTTTACTGCAACATCAAACCTTACCTTAATAATCTCTGATTTTTGTTTTTCATCTTGAAAATGAAAGTAAGGGGTTCGTAATCGCAGAATACAAAAATCAGAGAAGAAGCTGAACTAATACACATTTCAAAGTGTTGCAAGGTGAATATCAAAGCCAAACATTATTTCTGGAGTGTCAATAATATCTCTGGTGTTTATTTAATTATTTGTTTTAAAAAGACTGGATGATCTACACCGTTTTTGTCTCATTGAATCAATACTGCACCAACTCAAGCATCACTTTGCATCAACAGACATTTTAAATCATTGAAAGAACTCGTGCAGTTTTAAGTATGGTCTTTAATTTATCAAAACACCTCCTGACATTTTTCACACCAATGAAACTTGTTTTACTTATTTAATAAATTAGTCGTGGATTCAGCAATTATGGAAGAATTGGAGCAGAATCTCCGATAATATCCAGCCATACCCAAACATTGTATCAGTTGCTTTTTACTGAGAAGCATGGGGAATTCATAGATAGCCCTGACCTACCACGATATGTCTTATAAATGTAACACAAGCACGGAAAATTTCACCTTTGAATAAATTAAATGTCAAATTTGCATCACTGCGTCTGTCAAAGAATTTCCGAAACCTCTCCAAGTGATCCTTCCCGGTATTGTTATTGATGATGACATAATTGATGTAATCGTCACAATTATCTAGACCAGATATAATCATGCTTATTAAACGTTGAAAAGTACTAGGTGAACCTTTCATCTCAAACGACGTTACTTTATATTGATAAAGTCTATCTGAAACTGGAAATGCCGAGATTTCTTTTGCTCTTTCTGTCAGTGGAATTTGCCAGTATCAGTTCAAAGGTCAAACTTGGTGGCATATTTCCAAATTTTGTCCATGTTTGGAAATGAATCTGTTTTGGTCACACTATTCACTTTATATAGTCGGTTTACATGCGGAAAGTATTTTCTGGTTTCTGTAGAAGAATGCAAGGTGAGCTCCAGTCACTTTTACTCGGTTCAATGAAATCATTCTCAGGAAAATACTGAGTTTCTTTTTACAAAAACCTCAGTTTGAAAGGGTTCATCCTGTACGGATGCTTTTTCAAATGTGCGGAATCTACAATTTCAACGTCATGTCAAATGTTATTTATTCGTGTTGGAACATCTAGAAACAAGTGCTTATATTCAAGTAATAGCTGTTTAATGTCATTCTTTTCTTCAGATGCGATAGTTTCTGGTCCAGACCATTCATAGTTTTTGAATTGCGAAAATTGGTTAGACAAAGTCACTGTAGTCCGATTGCATTCTTCGCTGTGTGGAAGAGGTACGACAAAACTGAATGCATTATTAATATGGTTATCTCTATCAAAATACTCCCTTAACATATTTATATGGCAAAATTGTTGTTGTTTTCGCCTCACAGGAGTATAGGTGATATAATTTAAATCACTTACTTTCTTTTCAAGTGTGTAAAGACAAAGGTACCTAACCTGATGAGGATTTTGAGGTAACGGCAAGAGAGACAGAACTCTATCACCAGGCCGAAAACCTCCTTTCTATTTGTTGCATACCTTAATTTCTTTTTTGACTGAGTAGTGTGCAGATTAGTTTTTACAACTTCACAAGCTTTTGACAATTTATATTTAAAATTAGAAACATAGTCTAGAAGATTAATTTCTATATCTTTATTTGAAAGAATTTTCTCTTTTAAACAACTTCAATGGTCCACGGACAGCGTTTACATAAACTGTTTCAGAGGGACCAAATCCTAATGATTCTTGGAAATTGATTCCCTAACAGCAAACAACAATAAATGAATACCTTCATCCCAATCTTTTCCTGTGTCAAAACTATTTGACCCAATTATATTTTTCAAAGTTTGATGAAATCTTTCTAAAGCTCTTTGACTTTCATCTCGAAAACCAGAGAACTTAAATTGTGGAATGCCAAATTTATGCATAACTTGCTGGAAAATTCCAGATATAAAATTTGCACGCTAACTAGTTGGACAGACCTGGGTCGGCCAAACTGAGTAAAAAGAAAAACGTTCTCAGAACTTTTACTATAGTTTTCGTTTCAATATGCCTCATAGAAATTGCCTCTTGGAATCTTGTAGACACACAATTTATGTTCAACAAGCATTGGTTGCCTGACTTGGTCTTAGGTAAGGGACCGACACAGTCTACCATTATACTGCTAACTGGTTCGTCAAGTGAAGGTTTTTCTACCATTTGACAAGTGTGACAAGATCTACAGTATTTACAAACATCACTTTTAATTTTTGGCCAATAAAATGATTAAAGATTTTATGATAAATCTCACTGACCCCTAAATGACCAACCTGCTGAGTTTCATGGGCAACTATGAAAATTTCATGTCGATGTGACTTTGGAACTAAACTTTGATAGCTCACTGACTTCTCATCACCTCAGGCGATCTCCATTTCCGCATAAGGACCCCGTTTTTTCACAAATTAACAAACTGGGACTTGTGGAGCTTCAAATTCACTAGTAGTAAGCTGAAACAAACAGGATCTTGTTCCTGTTCGACAATGAGTGTATTTTGTCATCTTGATTAGAACAGATAGAATGAGTAGTCAAAAAGAAAGAAAAGATCACTGTGATCAATACCACTTGATTGATCAATACCTGGCAGAAACATGACCTCATGAAAAGACTGACCTATAAATGTGTCAGCTAAAGGAATGATTTCCTGATCAAAATCATTCTCAAAAGCTCTTTTTGCCACATCTTAGATAGCTGCACAAGATGGGTATAACTCAGGGATTTCAATTTTAATACGATCAGATTTGTCATACAAACAAGGCTAGGTCATTGCCTAGTAATGAATAAATACCCTTTGTGATTAAAAAAAATGTCACCACTACGACAATCACGGATCCTGAGACTAAGTCTGATGACAAATTTACAGAATGAAAAGGAGCATTAATAAAGTCTCACCCTATTTCTTGAATAACAAATAACAACACTTTCACTAGAAAAAGACTTCTTAAATAAAATCAAAGTACCTGATAATAACGGTTCTGAAAAGCTTTCCCTGTCTCTTGACATATTAATAGGGATATGCTTGGCAGAATCAGCAATAAATGACATGAATGGTTCATAATTCTCCATGATAGAACCATACTGAGATTGTTTATACAACAAGTGTATTGCTTTCAATATAAGACCGGGACCTTGACCTCTTTGAATAAAAGCGTTTGGAATAGCTCTGTCTTTATTATGTTGCTTATTTCTTAACTTGCAACAATCAGAAATGACGTGCCCTTTCTTCTTTACAAGATGTACACGTAGGAAGAGATAAGGATTTCTGATCAGTTTTATCAGGCGTTTGGTTTCTAAAAGTTATTCCAGATTGAGATTTGGAAGACTGAGATGATCGTTTACCAAAAGATTTACCGAGATGAAGAGTCGTTGACAAATGAAACTTTGTGATTAGTCAATATCTGTACTAGCAGCATTTTCCAAACTTTCCACCTTTTGTTCATGAAAATAGGTCTTAATATCACTATGGACACAATTCTTGAACTCTTCAATCAATATTAGCTGTCTCAAACTTTTGCAATCTTTATCTACCTTCTTGCCTACATACCATCTATCATATGGTTTTTCTTTTCACCATGTAAATTCGACAAAGGATTGTCCAGTTTCGTTTCTACAGTTTGTAAACCGCAGTCAGTATGACAGGTACCAAATCGCAAAATTTTCAAAATGAGAAAAATATTGATCTACTTCTTTTTCTTATTAAAAGGGTACTAACCTAATATTTCTATTAACGTCGATACCTGAGCATGTGTATAAAGGGGGCGGGGACGGGGGGTGGGTGAGGGGCTTTCTGCTTGCCAGTACTAATTCTTTGAATTTCAATTGTATTTGTCTTTCTTTGACCTGCATCTGTATTTCCCTCATCTTCATTTTCTTGAAAAAGGGGTATAACCTAATCAAAACCTGAGCATGTGCCTAAGGTGGTTGTGTGTGTTCTACCTAAAAGTTCTAATTCTCTAATCTGTATTGCATCTCTCTCTCTCCATCTACATTTGCTCCTCGTTGCTCTCTCTCTCTCTCTCTCTCTCTCTCTCTCTCTCTCTCTCTCTCTCCTTTCTGCATTTGTACTTTTAGCACTCACTCTCTTTTTATTGGCCTCTTTTCTTTCTGAATTTGTATTTCTGTTATTTCTTTCTGAAGCTGAAGCTATGTTAATTCTAATTAATAATAATAATAATAATAATAATAATAATAATGAGGACTTTGTATAGCGCATAATCTTTAGAAGCTGGTTGTGTGTGCTCAACCTAAAAGTTCTAATTCTCTAATCTGTATTGCATCTCTCTCTCTCTCTCTCTCTCTCTCTCTCTCTCTCTCTCTCTCCATTTGCATTTGCTCCTCTTTGCTTTTTCTCTCTCTCTCTCTCATCAATCAAAACCAAAGGCAGACTTACTAATCTAAGCATTTCTTTCCAAAATTTCCTTTTATTCTCTCTACTGGCAAGTAGTTGCTATTTAATTATTTAAGAACTTCTCTCCACTGACAAGTCGTTGTTATTTTGCTATGGAAGACCTTCTCTCCACTCACTAGTCGTTGCAAAATCGTAGAAAAGTCTGTATAGGGGAGTTATCTGAAAATATGATGAATTTTAAATGTTGTTAGACACAGTATGAGTGCTTCAATGACTTGTCAAGTGTGTGCTTATGGACTTTTGTCAAGTGTGCGCTGATGGACTTCTGTCAAGTGTGTGCTCATGGATTTTTGTCAAGTGTATGCACATGGACTTTTATCAAGTGTATGTTCATAGATTTATTTTTTTCACTTATATATTTATTGGCTTTATTGTCATGTGTATATAAACTTTATCACTCCAAGAATATACACAATATATGATATTACCAATGAATTACTGGGTTATATTAGATCCCTCAGTACATAAGGAAGTGGTACAACAATTAACTGATAATCGAGAACGTAAGAGAGGACTGAAATGAATGTTTAAAAAGGAAACGGTTTCTAAAACTGTGTACAGTTAATCTCTGTGCAATCAGCATTTGGAATTTAACTTCGGGCAAGTGTGACAATGCATAAGCAAAAAGAAAAATAATAACTGAGCTATCAATTGGTAATATCGATATAATATAATAACAGGTGGCAAAAAGCTGGAATAACTTTGATATCCTTTGTTCATTTTTTTGACAGAGTTACTCCCCTTGGTCAGCTAGAATGGTTGCAAATATCGGTTTGGTTTGGGTTGGTTAAGTGGCTTTAACGCCATTTATTAGAACATGGCGGCCAGTGTATTTGGCGGAGGAAGAACCCGAGAAAGACCAGGGAAGATCCACCAACCCACAGAAAGCTAACGGCAAGTTCTCACACACTCACTGATTAGTATGATATTAATTGCTTTGTACTGTTTACTGATAATGGTTAAAGCCTTCACCCTACCGCCATGACATTGTCCTTATATCAGGCGCACTCGCCCACGCACACGCGTGAATGTTGCCAACACCTGCCACTGAAAAGAGAAAGTCATTTGGGTTAGAAGGCTTCAACCTAGAACAGTAACCTACATAGCAGCTATTATCATATGATTCAGTACACGTCTCTGAGATTGCCCGTCGATGTGACAAGCACAAGTACATGCAAGACCTCTGTCCAAACCAATATTTCTTCGTGATAGGACATTATTGTTTGAAAACACAACATATTTAATTACTACGTTACGAATTTTTAAAGGCGCGTTAATAGTTCTCATTCGTCAACCCGTGTCTTCCAGTCTTGTATGAGAGGACCATATCAATAAATCACTAATTGGGGAATAGCGGGATTAGCCAAATTAGCAACATGTGAAGGAAACTACATATATACCACGGACTGCCTAAACAATTCCAGGTGGAATAAATCGGATACAACGTACGAAAGTCGTGCGGACCCGTGTCGATGTTCTGATGCCGGTCCATGTACTTCCACAGCCTGTGATATGCACATGCGACTAGATTGTCGTCAAAGTTAAGCAAAGTTTCTTCGGCGAGTTCTAAATGGTCGTTTCACCGCAGAAAAACTATAGACACTCCTAACTTGTCAAACAAATATGATCGCATAACGGGTTAGGCTGTCAGTCCGATCTACATTTTGAAAGGACTCAAAGACGTGTTTTGGGGCTTTAAGGCCATGTTGAGCATTAATTTCCCATGTAAACTGTGCCTGAAGAGTGCTTGGCGTCGCGTCTGTGGTGTGCGCAGTACACAGTATTTGCAGTTCCAGACGGAATAAACGACAACAAATGTCATTCTGTTGTCAGTCAAGTATTAGCGCAGGCGTTCACATTGTTAATATTTACAACTCAACTTTACCATACGCGGCACCTCCATCATGTCAAATTGCAACATCGGTGGTACACTTTCGGGTTAACAGGACTGTGTGTTTTGATTTAGAAAATAACCTTGCGAATATGTCTGCAGAAACCAAATATCTGAGTGAAAGGAATCACACAGGAAAACATTAGTGAACCTCAATGAAGTTGTTGTTGACGCTGTAAAAATCTAAGGTTAAAATTCGGGTTGGTGTTAAAGAACATGTTTTCTTCACCTGAGGCAGCGTTGCCTAAATTATTTTGAGGTCACCTAATAGTATAAGCCTTTTTGGTCTGGAATGTCGGATGAGCCTTAGCAACAGGGAGGGTGAACAGACCACTTTTTGTAGAGCCTTTTATTTTTGAAAAATAAGGGTTCCTGCGAGAACCAAAAAAGATTGTGTTTGAAACAAAGGGAGTACGAACAAAAACAGTTCCATAGAGCCTTTATTTTTGAATATAGGAACCAAAAAAAAATCACGATTATCGCTTATATACATGTGGTCGCACCCTCCCTGCTGCTGTCGATTTAAAATGTCATTAAACCAATGATTTATCGACTTTAAAGTATCCTGAATAAATAAAAATAAACAGCAGCTTTGACGATCAGTCTACCATTCCACGGGGTCCCTTCATTGACCAGTAAAACCTTTACCATAAGGTCCTAAGAGTCCTTGTTAAGGTTTTTTCTTCTGGCCCACAGGCACTCTTCATGGTTAAGGTCTTTCTTATGACCCACAGGCACCTTACGAGGCTTCTTCGTCTGGTGACATTCTTTCTGAATGTCCTTGTTTGGGGTACCCTTCAGTGAGGTCACAAGGTCACGAGCTCACATCACACTGCTGTTTATTTTAGGGAGTTTCAATTTTCATGTACACCCCCCCCCCCCAATCAAACCCCAGGTGATTGCTAAACATATTCACCACGTTGTTCGACGTGGCGAGAAGAGGTGTACACAGGGGAACTTCCCCAATCATATTAGATCGCCACCCCCGACAGTATGTCCGGTACGAGGAATCGAACCCTAGACCTCGAAATTCTCCTTGACTCAGTCAAAGGTGATTAGAATATACTCAACGGATTCTGAATAAAATATAGAATAAATCGCGAAATTCACAACAATCTTACATATTTTTGCCTTGATTAAAATATACTACAGTCCCGAGAATCACAATACAGGAAATGAAATGTCACGCATAAATCAATACTGATGTAGTTTGCAATCTGTGCCAGGCTATACGCAGTTATATACATGTGCTGTTCATTCACACAGAGATATTCACTGTATTTGTGATTATACCCTTGACTGTGTCAAGGGGCTGAGACTTCTATCAATGGAGTAAGTACTTTTTTCATAGGTATTTTCTCTAAACACAGATACAATTACTGATTCTACAACTGCGGTGAATGTGCATGCAGACGATCTGAGGCAGTTATGAATATGCGCAGTTAAGATATGGGATCACGGTACCAATTGTTTTTCCATAGACCTCAATGCTAATGTTTTGTGAAATAAATATACTTTCTATCCTACCTCAGCATGCATGTCACCCACTGTCACAGAGAACAATGTTAGATTGTCAATTTGACAA
The DNA here is from genome assembly GCA_016617855.1 of Megalonaias nervosa. Taxonomy (NCBI): domain Eukaryota; kingdom Metazoa; phylum Mollusca; class Bivalvia; order Unionida; family Unionidae; genus Megalonaias; species Megalonaias nervosa. Next base: position 21,562 of record JAECUM010090694.1, read on the forward strand.
GGACAGAACCAGCTACTCCAGTGCATTTAAGAGAGATAACTCTGCTGGAACTAGACAGGGGTAAGAGTTATCAAGTTACACCAGACACATTTTCAGTCATGTGTACCACATTTTAAAAAAATAAAAAAAAATACAAAATGTGATATAGTTATGAATTAACATAATCTCACACGTTGCCAAGAGGCTCAACATTTTTTTTAAGCCTAACAGAAAGTACAACTCTTACATAATGCACCAATCACAGCTAGTATTGTGGTTTATTTCTGAATGCAATGTTCCCTATTGTGGTTTATTTCTGAATGCAATGTTCCCTACACTTTAAGCTCCGCCCATCTGGGGTTGTACAATTGGTACCGTTATACCATATAGGTTACGCTATATCCTTGACTTAGTCCTTGACAATGTCAAGGGGGGAAATAACTGCTTAACTACTCTATCGTTTACCAGACATAGTTATTTCCTCCGCTGATAGCATCAAGGACCAAACATTTTATCGATACCTATACGATAACTCGACCTAGGATCATGTAAATTTATTTTGATAAATCCGTGTGAAGTAGCTTGTGCTTTTGAAAAGAAATATTTAAATTGAATCATGTCCATATTCCCTGAACACCAAGTTTGATGAATATTTCACAGCGTATGTGTATCGACTCCATAACCACAACTACAATATTACAGTTATCTCTGATCACTTTTGGAATTTGTGTATACCGCTGGGTAACATAAATCACGTCTGTGTTTTTATGTCTACCTCTGGAAAATATCCGGTCAGGATCTGATTGTTTATCCAGCGTCACATCATCGTATACCACAAGATTATTAATAAATCCGTCAAGGTCATCTACGGATGGGGCTTCATCAATATCGGTAATAAAATCAATAATATTGTCATCGTTTTCATTAAACGATTTTGCATTTTCATTAAAATCTTTAAGTACTTCATAATATCTTTGATCATCTACGGATGGAGCTACTAAATATAACTTAACCCACTTGAGCCATCTCATTATCAAATTAAGCAATAATTGTGTTTTGCCTGATCCAGATGGACCTATTATGATTGCCCTAATAGAATTTGGCAATGCTGGGTGATGCTTGACTGGTTCTTGTTTTCGTGTCGCTGGAAAGTCAATTATATTTATGATAATAAATAGTATGTATTTATACTGTGTTCGATGCAAGGCAAACACCCCCACCACTGGATTAACAACAAAAATAACAAAAAATAAAAGGCGTGCACTTACAGGTAAGTGTGAAAAATGTGGTACAAAAAATTACAAATTTATTTCGTCCAGCACAGAGACAGGAGGTGATGTCGCTACTTCACTAGGAAAATTACCAGGAACTCCGTGGGCAAAATATCCCGGAGAAAAACACTTACAGGATATAATTATTGTGGCCCTGGAACTCGACTTGATATCCGATTTGACGAACGAGATAAACCAAGACCAGGAGACTATCCAATAAATAAGATTGATCAAGCGTGTCACGTTCATGATGTTGCGTATAAAAGCAAGGATTTACAACAACGGCATCTCGCAGATGTGAAATTGATTCATGCATTAAATTCTATACCTGATAAATCTCACAGAAACTCGCTAGTTTTCTAGTGAAATGTGCTATGAAAGGTAAACTAATGCTAGGGGCTGGTAATTAATTATATAACTATTATGATGGAATCTGTTTATTATAGCCCAAGAGGATATTGGAAGGGCAGAGCAGCGATTAGCAAACTTGCTGAAGCAGCAAGAGTCTCACGTGCTGTTGCTGCAAATTTGTTAGCACGACAGGCAATGTGGCAAATCTATATAGGTCCACCTAAAAAATTCAGTACGCGTATTTTGATGTCAGCATTCCCAATGAGGTTCATCAAGCAGACATTTTGTTTTTACCACATGATACTATTAAAATACGTAGACGTCAATCAGGCACATACAAATACGCATTAACTGTCGTTGACGTTGCAAGTAGATATAAAGAAGCAGAACCACTGTCAACAAAAACAGTATCTGAAGTTGCATCTGCGTTTGAACGGATTTATCAACGAGGACCTTTGCGATGGCCACAGTTGCTACAAGTTGATCCTGGCAAAGAATTTCTTAGTACAGTATCATCGCTGATGAGAAAACATAATGTCAAAATCAGACGAGGACACGCCGCAATTCATCGTGATCAGGCAATCGTTGAACGATTCAATCGAATACTTGCTGAGCGGTTATTTGGATACCAGTATGCAAAGGAAACAATTCGGAGCGATATGAGAGTTCGTGAATGGGTTGCAAGATTACCAAGTGTGATAGCTGCGTTAAATAATGAAATTACTCGTGCAAATGCTATGAAACCTACCGTTGCAATTACAAAGAAACATATACCCCGTAGCGATGGCTACGGACAACGACGTGATTTTTCAAAACAGCCAGTGTTAGGTAATGTGACTGTCAGATATTTATATGAACCCGGTGAACTCGAAGGAGGTAAAAAAAAGAGCAACTGATCCTATCTGGAGTGTGACTACACATAAAATTTCTAGCGTGGTTAGATCTACGGGTAGACCTGCAATCTACAGACTGGATTCAACTGCTCCTCAACGTGAATTTGTACGTGAACAGTTACAAGTAATTCCTGAAGACACACAATTACCACCGCGTTCACTTTTGTAAACTGGCACCCCGACGTCGATTGCATTCAAGACAGGTAAGTATGACATTACCACATGTATGACCAAGATCACTATTAATTCAATCCAGGGTAAATTGTTTTGGATTATTACTCGAATACTTCCACAACATGTGACAATTACAAATTATACAACGATTATTCTGTTGTTGTTTCAGCGTCATAATAAATTCAACATCGATATCAAAATCACGATTATGTTTTTTATCACATCGTTTGTAACTAGATAATTGTTTTCTTATTACTTCAACATTATCAGTTTGATTATTACCTTCTGTGGAATATATGACAACCCTGTGCAGTTGAGATATTCTCCTGACTCTAGATACTGCGAGATAGACTAAATTTGACCACTCGATTCTGTCATCGACAGTCCAGATATTTATATCAGTAATAGTTAATCCTTGTGACGAGTGAATCGTTATGGCATATCCCAATTTCCACGGTGAGTTATTCATACTCAACGCGCTTTCAACAACATCACCATCAACTAAAACAATATCATTTAACACAAGATTCTGTTTTTCATTTGATCCTTGAATTTCAACTTCAACATTCTGTCGTCGAGTATCTACTGGGCGATAACATAATGGCACAAGTAGATTTGAGAATTTTTCTTTGTGTAACATAAATAATTTCTTCTGTAATTCATCACGAATTATTTTTCTACTCGCAACTATTAAATCATTTGGTGTCCACAGATTCCAGAAATCATCGATGAGAGTTTCCGGAATTATTTCACGCGCTATTTCACATTGAATCTTATCTGGTTGTAGTCTGATTAATCTTTTAGATTCTTTCAGAGGTTCATCAATAGCTCTATAACCATCATTTATTTCTCATAAAAATCCACAAATGATTTTAACCAGTCATGTGGAGATTGACCTACGAAAGGTGGTGGTTGACCATGATCGCCGCACATAGTTACCGCAGTATTTTTCGTTAATAACCAATTAAGAAATCTTCTTAGTGTTTCTAAAGACACCGTACAAATCTCATCCCAGATGATGATTTTGGGAATATATTTCTCACCCATTCGCTCAGGTGTCCACGTAACTCCACACCATCTGAAGAAACTATGATACGTACATGATTTTATTTCTCGTTGTTTTATTTCTCTTGCTAGTTTGTGTGTAGGTGTCAATACTATCATATCTGAACTCTGATGAAATAATTCAATGGCACGTGTTGTTTTACTAGAACCTCCAGGTCCATTGAGATAGATGGTTTTATGTCTGGCCACGGGATCAAATACAGATGGTGCTGTTGATACTGATGTTTGATTGTTATTACCGTAATATATTTCTTTGATATCAACGTCTGCTGATTCAGAATAATCGAGTATGCTTTCATGTTTTATTATCCATGATCCCCATTCATTACTACCGAGTAATGGTTTAACTAAATCCATGTACGCGCTATTTATATAAAACGAATCCGCAGCAAATCTAACGGCGTAATCAGGAAATTTATTTATCATCGATAATAAATTTATAGAAACGTAAGCGAGCATATATGATCTTAAATGAGTGAATTGCGGTGACTCACCATCGATATAACTCACGATTGTACCTAATTTAATTCCGTCTGATGAATAAGCATTGCTTCTACTTACGAATGTCCCTTTGTTCGTTGTGTCAGTAATTATAAAATCCAACTCAGCATCATCCATGATTAATCTCGCGCAGTGTATTTTATGATCATACGAACCACCTTGAGTAAATTTACCAATTATTTTTCCACCGAGATCTTTTGCGACTTTATTTTCATGATCAATTTTAACCCAATCCTTATCCGGGGAATATTTCTTTTGTTGTGGTAACCAAACTTGTTTCTGCGGATTATATGATATAATGGCTTCACTTACTTGTAATGATATTAAGATTTCAGCATCGAACATGTATCGTAATAAAACTATTGGAGCCCAGTATTTTTCTGCTAAATGTCTCCCAAACTACGCATAAACGATCGGATGAAGATTATCACAAAACTTAAATGATTTTACACAAGTAATCCAGTTAAATCAAAATCAGGTAATGGCCCATTTATCGCAACTCTTGTCATTTCATGTGTTGGATGTCCGAATCTTTTGAAATATTCAGAACAGCCTCCGTATCCAAGAAAACTCCCAGGATAACACGCAACCATATCAACCGATATAACTTTATGATGATCGTATTTGGTAGTCCATAATCCAATGTGTCCGTATTTGACACAACTGTGTTGAATATCCACGAGAAATTCTGATCGTGTTGGCTTCCATGAATTTTTCTCCTGAGCAAGGTGAGCAGCAACTGATGGAACTGTAAAACAAATATTCAATAATCGTTCAACTGCAACATCATCAGAATTATATTTCAATGCAAGATTCTTCATTTCTTCATGGAGAGATTCTTTACGGTAAATCTCTCCATTAGGTTTTACAAATTGATCGTAATTCACGGATTCTGAACTCTGAAATAACCAAACAGATACAGGATCATTCTTACTAATATCGTTGATAGCATCGAATATATAATCGTTATAAAATCTGACTGTTCTATCTCGTGGAAATATTGTTACAGCATTAGTCCTTGCATGTGCATTATGATCAATGATTGATATTGGAGCACCTCTTGATGTGTATTTTGGCGCATATAAAATCTCTCCGGTTAGTGTTCTTACTATTATTGGAAATTTTTTTTTCTAGTTCAGCCACGTCTTTGATAGATGCTCCAGTATTCTTAATTGTTTCTGCCCATGTATTTATTTTTTTACGTCGTATATCTGTTGAGCCATTTCCACGTATTGCTTTTTTGGAATGTTCCATAACTTGCTCAGCTACACAATTTAACCGTGATGTAGTCACGGAAAATTTCATCTTTTTAAGATTTTCAACGCTGGGTTTATCATTTAATGGATATATCGCATAAACATCTGCGGTTACAGGATATTCTCGTTCATATACGGTTTATCAATACCAGTTAATATACCTGGCTTGGATTTTTTTATTCAATATAACAGTTTGTCCTGATTGTGTTACTCTGACAGATTCACGATTATCACGGATAATCCAAATATCATCATCCGTCTGCACAATAAATTTGATCAGAATAATATATCGCTGATTATCAAGGTAATTGATAATACTTCTTCCTCGTTTGTCATTCTTGTGTCGACGGTATCTCTGATTCTAAATGTCGATCAAGTATGAGTAGCACCATCATTTCGAAATTCTTTCTTGGCTTCACGAATACGATCGGTTATATCATCATTCATCAAAGCTAAGTCTTGCATTGAGTATTTAGATTTGGATTTTGGTAATTTATCAAGATCAAATCTTGCTCTAGAGGGTTCGATTACAGACAATCTCTTAAATTCCTCCATTATAATAATTAAGACAGGATGTATTTAATTAGATTTTTGGTCATAATATAATGATACAAACAAATAACAAATGCAACTGGTTAATGATTGGGTTTTCATTTAGCTGCAATAAACCATGTGTAAAAGAATTCTGCGGATACCACATGCAGAGTTTTCGTACAGGAAATGCAGGACCAAACCTTGCGTTCAATGCGGTGTTGGAGTCAGAGGAAAAACTCAATTATGCGTGCAATGTGGCAGTAAAAAATATAGAGAGATGAAGCGGTATTACAATGAGAAATATGGATCATCGGCATCTCCGTTTAAAACCAAAGAGGATTATTTGGTTAGATTTCAGAATAATCATTTACAAGAATGATATTATATATAAATGGAGCAGAATGAGTTTGTGAGACAGCCCATCATTAAGAATTACGAGGCATCTCGTAGTGGTATAATTAGAAACTGTCAACGAAAAAAAACAGTCGGTTCTATTGTTAATACTGGATATTGCATGTTTCGTGCTGGAAAAGATAAAAATTATCTCTCACATAGATTTGTATTTGAGTGCTTTTATGGCCCAATCAAAGACGGATTTGTAGTCGATCATATCAATTCAGATCCGAGAGATAATTCTTTGGAAAATTTACGTATCGTTACACAAAGTCAGAATTGTAAATCAGGAAGAACCGGTCATGGTAATAAATCTCCTAAGTCCGTTATATCCACAAACACAGAAACAGATGAAGAAATAATCTTCCCATCGATGACTTTGGCTGGTAAGTATTTTGATATTGTCATGCCTTCAGTACAACGTGTTGCAGATAATATAACTAAATCAGCATTTTCGAAAAAATTCAATCAGAAGATGAAATTTAGATATGCTGCTAACAATTAAAAATACATAATTAATAATAATGGATACGAATTCAATTATTTACGACAGAGATAAAATCTGTATTGCTGATAAATTACCTCCGTGGACTAAAGTCAAGATTACTGAAAGAGATGGTGTTACTTACGTAGAATTCATTGATAAAATTTACGGAAGAGGATTTTCACAGCGATTATGTTCCGTCATGCCTGTTTCACGTGATGAACGTGCGCGCCGAGGATTACAAGAAAAATTCAGAGCGAGAATATACAAGAAAGAATAATCCATGCATTATGTAGCTTTTATTAAAAAAAAAAAATTATTTGTGTCTTCTGAAATTATCAGAAATATATTTATGCAGAAAAATCATGCCTTCACTAAGATTTTTTTTTATTTAGTCGTGCAACTACCGCATCAAAATTAATAAATTTTGCTAGATTTCTTCAATTTCGGTCGTGCAATTACCCCATCAAAATTAATGAAATTTGTTAAAATTTCTTTGCTTAGTCGTACAAATACCCCATCAAAATCAATAAATTTACTCAGATTTGCTGTATTTTCTTAATTTTACGGAATATTTCATGAAATTATTTTATTTATAATATATTTCTGAAATTATTTTATTTTTATGAAAAGCTGAAAATCAGTGAAATTTATTGAGATTTCTTCATTTAGTCGTGCAAATACCCCATCAAAATCAATAAATTTGATCAGAATTCCTCAATTTCGGTCGTGTAATTACCCCATCAAATTATTAAATTTTGCTGGATTTCTTCAATTTCGGTGGTGTAGTTATCCCATCAAAGTTATTAAATGAATTCAGAAATAAATTTAGAAATGATTTCAGAAAAATAAATTTATTTAAACAAATTACTTTTTATATAACGAATCACAAAAATATCAACGTGTTATTGATGCAACTGAAACACTAGAACATGATGGTATAAACTCTCTGATGAACTTGATCCTCAAAAAATCATGTGTGATTTTGAAATATTGCAACAACGAAAAACTGAAAACAGATATATACTACCATCCGATTATAGATTTATGAAATTAATTTATCGATCTATGGTAGAGTCTTTAGCAAAGGTTGATGATACGCAAGTTAAAGAATTTATTTCACTCGCAAATGCTTTTGAAAAAATAAGACTAGAATTATCTCGCGAATACGAAACGAGAAAACTAGTGAATAGTCGTGTAATGCAACTGCGAAAGATTATGTCAATGACAGAATCTTAAAGGGTTGTTACTAGTGAAAGTAGCAGTGATAGTGAAGATAATACTGGATTAGTGACTATGGTAATGGCTAAGCAGAATCCCTGGGAGTAGTTAAAGTACAATAAAAAAAAGTAGTTATGTTTTTTTTTTTTTGTTTTTTTTTTATGTTTTTGCTTCTACGAACACCATGACATATAGCGATGCTGTGATGATTTCACATACAGATTTATATATAGTATTTCCGATCTAAGGTCTAGTAAATGTCCATGTTGATCAGTTAATTTAAAATTTATCCGAGATAACCACTTAAACTCGAAGATAAATGGGATTAATCAGTTCTGATACAATCAAATATCCGGGTGGAACTTGAGGAGTAAATGAATATAAAACGTATCCCTGCTGAGCTTGGTTGGATTTTTCAGTGTCAATTTGATAACTGCCATCAATGACATCACATACCAGATTGACCGCGATCGTTGATGTGATATTAACGATACCCGGTGAAATATGACGACCTTCGCTGTATTGATTATTATTGTATCTGAAAATATCCGGCGGTGGGCCTATTTTTTTTCCATGATTCAAAGATCTTTGGAAAATTCACATTAACGAGATCAATTACTGATTGCCTTGAGTCACCGATTTTATGTCTTTTATATGAATTTTCAACTTGTTCAATCTCGTAGTTTATACTTACTGGATCTGTAAAAAATTTATATATATTTTTGACTATAACATGTTTAGTATATTCGAAATCAATCAATGTTTGATTCAGATGTTGGATTGATTCTATGATATTCTTTTTAATGTCCTCGTTGCAATTTTGTATCAAATCAATGATTAAAATTTTAGCATTGGTAAATACCCGCTTAGATTCATCTATCATTGCTGGTAACGTAGTACCGAGAATGCGTAAATCCAAACTTGCTATGGCTTTCTTCCTGGAATTCTTAAATCAGGAATTTTTTTATTGTCCATCAATAAAAAATCTATCAATGGACCACGGATGATTATTTGGATAAATTCAAATTTTCATTAATTTTTGCTCGGTTGTCAGAAATTCATCTTGTGGTTGTGGTGGCCCTGAATAAACCGGTTTGATTTCTGGCCATCCTAACACAGTTCTAATCGAACTTTGATATATGTGCACAGCATAATCCGGTGATAATATTTCAATGGCCGATGACAGCGTTGGCTCCTAAACAGTAATGGCTATCTTTGATTCTTTTCCTGTAATGGATTTAATTATACGCTGAAATTCTTCATTGATCTGTTCTATTTGATAACTGCCCGTTGGAATACTGACTACTTGCCAATCAGGAGTTCCATCGGGTTTGTTTTTATTCGCGAATACTAATGAATTATTCGGCAAAAGCCCACCAAATGATTTTGACCTAATATTTGGCCAATTATAATAAACCCGTAATTGCGCTAATGCTATTTCTGATACTGGTATTGCAGTTGGAAAATTAATACTAAATTCAGGATTAGTTGAACTCGCTGATATCATTGTGGTTTTTACCGGAGCAGTATTAGTGACGATCTGTTGTAGTAATTCCTAAGACCGCTGATCGAACGTTGTCATTATTATACTATTATTATTCTAAATCCCTGATTACATCAGCAGTGACTTTGTCCATGATTAAATCACGGTCGTCAAATACTTCATTGTATATTTTTACCATTGCGCTGAATTCTTCATCGGATATTCTACCATCGTTGAACGACGACGAGATCAGCGATGATAGTTTGGAATATGCTGTTGTTGCTGTATGTAATTTTACCACATATTCGTTTAATTTTGCATTCGTGCATGTATCTATCTTCTTTGCAATAATATTAAAACTACCCGCGATAGTTGTTGCGGATGAAACGATAATCGTTACAACGATTGGCACTGACGCTGTCAACCTTGACAATATTACACCGGTTCCAGCAATGAGCGCAGAAACTGAATAGACAACTATGTCGACGACAACCACGCATCTTCTATATTTTTTCACTTTTATTGCTTAATCGTCGATGATATTTTTAAGTTTAGTTTGCCACGCACATACTTGATTGTATCTGTATCGCTGAGCGTCTATCATTATACTATATTGAATAATTAATTGAGGTGTTGTGTTTCAGCTACAAATTCCATACACCACCAGTACGACGCTGTGGTTATTTTTTTTATCGGATGGTTCGAACATTAACGTTTCTTCGGTATCTTTATTTAATATAATAGATACAGTTCCAGATTAATTATCGGTTGAATGACGCCATGGAAATGTAGTAAATATCCTAAATTTTGCAGAACTAAATACGGACAGCCTGTAGACGCCAGTTACTTCTGCGGTATGTCTGATAGTGTTATCGCTTGGTGTCCACGTTGATGATCCTGATGATACTGTGTACACGATATTGTTAATCTGCGCGTGAGGAATTTTAATCAGATTAGTTTTTTGAACGGTATTAGGAATTCCATTGACAGTATCGTTGAGTTTCATGTTAACGTCTGCGAGTTTAATATCAACGGTTGGTGGACTTCCAAAAAAAATCATTAGTGGTTCTGTTTACGTTTCTGCGAAAATTCATAAACAGTTGCACATGATTAAAAAATTCAGTTCTAATTGATCGTCGACAACGAAGTTGTCATTGGAATATTGTTATCGTCTACATGGTATTTTTTTTGTGTTGCAGCGTTATCTGTTGGTTCTCCTACATTAATAATTTTTTTTATTCATGTTAATGACGCCGTTCATTATATCGCCGGTTTTTAACAATCGTTCACTTATGCTATATCGGATCGATGACGGAGTAACAACACTAGGAACAAGTTTGCCCTCTTTGTCGTATACAGCAATAAGACCTTCTCGCGATAATCGATTACGAATAATAATATCGTTGATTGAAATATTACTCGTCTTGAAATACAACAAGTTCGTTTGGATCAACGTTGGCAAGATTGAGCAGGTCAGATAATTCATCATTGATCTACCTTGTTACTCGCTTGAGTAAATCTTCACCTGGTGCTTGTTGAGGTTTAGTTTTAGCTGATCTTCTGTAAATATCTACCATTATATGAATAGCGATTATTTAAAACAGAACTCGCGCGTGCACTAGTGTACGCGTGTACAGTTTTATGAAGTGGGTTTTTTTTTATCTTGATACAGCATCAAGTACTGCCAGTGCTTCACGGCCACATATCGGCGGGTCGGTTATTTTTTGTGTTGGTAGCGTTGAATACCAGATTGGAATACTTTGAAGTCTGTCGATATATTTTAAAAATTCTTTTGGTGGCGCCAACCCATACGAATCGAAATAAACAATACCACGTGGATCGATCGCGTACTCAACCCAATGAGTACCTGGACCAGAGCTTTTATCGAGATTAATAATACCGGTTTCAATCAGATTTGGTTTTTCGGTAATTGATCACGCATAAAATCAACTCTGAAATTTTGTATATTTAATCGCGCAGCAGTATCGAGTAAATCAAAATTAGACATAGAAAATATCAGCGAGTCCCTGGAATTTTTAATCCTTTCCCGTATCGAGTTCCTGGCAATCTCAGTCCGCGACCCCTTCGTGTTTTTTTTCTTAATCCTTTTCCTGTTGCTTTCTTTAATGCCATTTCAGCAGCTGTTCCAACTGCACCTAACGCAGCAGCTTTTGCAACAGCTGGAGCGTCAGCGGCTATCAACGCTGAAATAGCTGCTAGAAGTGGAAATATCCCACCAGTCTTAACGATGTCGCTGATGGCACCCGCAGAAAGATTTACTCGTATACCTTTCTTTGATTGCTTAGCTTCATTGAAATGCTTGAACTGGCGTTCTGTTAGAGATAATTTATTTTGACCACCTGCGATTTGTTCTTGTTTTAGTGATATTTTTGTTCCACATCGCTTCGCTGATGCTGACTGAAGTTTTTTAATCTGACTAGGAGTCAGACTGACACTAACGTGATGATATGGCATTTATGATATATTTCTGACTTCTAAATTAACGCTTGCATATTTTCTACTGGAGCATCAACGACTCTCATGCGACCACCAACACCTTCAAGTAACGTTGTTTTATCACTGAGCATGACGGCGATTTCTCTGTAATTGTCAATAGCTCCTTATGTAACATGAGCTCGAAAGTGTATGTCAACGACGGACTGTCTGTACAGATCCAAATGTTCCAATGAAAAATAATCAATCGGATACAGCGTTGTAAAATCAAGCTGTGATATTTGTAAAACGGTATCGACATTTTGATCACGACCCATAAATGACATTAATCGATGATATGCACGCGCTACATGATTTTGTTCAAAATTTAACAAAATAACCTCCGATGGTTCTTGATGTCCATTTATTCTTAAAGAAACCTCAGAAACACCAAGATTGTTGAATATCATCATGCTACGTGTCTGATCGGCTATTCGTGTAACATCCTGAAGCACAATGAATATATGTCGCGGTGCAGAGACACCTTGTTCTGATGCTATTTGCCACGTAAATAAACCATTAATTGCGCTTTCAACAGCATCTGTAGTTGTCGTTAACCTTGATAGCGTTGGCTTACCGCCGCTGTCCATAAAAGAAAGTAACCGTTGTTCTTCAATTATCGATGGGGTCATTACTGGCATCCACAATAAAAGTTTTGTTAGTACTACTTTACCAGCATCACCAGGAGGTCTCCAAATTGCATCGTTACTGTCGGATTTTCGTGTGAGTTCAACTGTATGCTTGGCTCCGAAAATAACTTATCGGACATTTCTACAGAATCCAAAGATATGTGATAACGGAATCGCACATGAAAATATCCTTTCGTCACCCTGTAACATCGCTCGACGTGATCTAAATCCTAAATTAAAATCCGGATCGATATTGATAATCATACTTTGGACATCTGCGTCGGCATTTCTGGCAAAGTTCCTTGGTCGTCCAATTTCATATTGTTTATACTCAGGATAATCAAAAGTATCCTTCACGAACATCATCGATGGACCAGCTGATCTTGAATAATCATCGCTGTATCTTGCTAGACCCAATATCGTCGTGGCAACTTCAACATTTTTATCAATCGTTTCAATTTTTCTTCCGTCGATGATATATGTAGCGGTGGAAAATAACGCCATGATACCATTATTAACAAAACCAGCACTGAAATCAGCTGCATATGTGGTATTATCTGCTTTTAAAATTTTACCTTCAAATTCGATAAATGCTTCAGGGGGCAAGAAATATCTACTTGTATCCTGAACTTGTAATTCGACTTTAGGTTGTTCGTGCCTCATAAACATAATACTGATAATCCCTCACAGATTCATGTCTGAGAACCGGCGCATCCATATCAAATGTGGTATCAGATACGCGTTTGAACATGTATACTATTGATCATCGTCTAATACGAAGACGACCACCTCGGGAAATGAATCCACTTCCTGCCATTAGACTTGCCGTTATATATTTTTCTCTGTCAGCATCACTGGTGCTGGTAGCTAACTCTGCTAGTTTTTTATTTGCAGCTTGATTTATTATTTTACTAACAGTTGCAGGCATCACTTCAGTGCTTGATAGTTTTACTGGAGGAGGTCGGACTATTTGTGGTCTGCGTGCTAATCGTAATAATCTATCCTTGATTGCAGAAAATGCTTTACTAGCAACGTCACCAGCAGCGCTAATACCTTTTTCACGATTAACGTCAATAGCTTTCATTCCTAGTTGCTTTGCGATTGGTATTGCTTTTGGGGCTATTCTTCTAAATAAACTCTGAATGACATCACCAAATCTATCTCTGTAAAATGTCTTGTATACAGGTAATCTTGAATTTACCACCCTGACCATAGTTGGTCCACGTTGAGCAACATGTATGATCATCTATTATAATAATTATATCTAACTGATTAATCACTATGATAGCCATCGGCGATTTCATTAATGAGGGACCGATACACGTTAATATCCATGATACCGCCTGTAAATAATCGTTGACAAATAGCAGCTGCTTCATTAATGATTTCTGGAGAATTATTACCAGCTCGTTTTCCACCAATCAGAATTTCTAATCGATCAACATCGGCAAGGATATTATTTGGACATGGAGTAATAAGACCACTTCCAGTTGTACTTGTATCAATATCACTTCCAGTGGCACCCGGGGCATCCTGCAATTCTTCTTCCTCACCTGTTGTTTCCACTGATTTTTACTTCCTTGATTTAAATTTCCTTTCTACTTTTGCTTTTTCAAGTTGCTGTTTCATTTCTTCTTCTTTCTGTTTTCTTGTTTCCTTTACTTGTTGAATATATTCTTTCATTACCTGGTTAAAAATATCAAACCGATTAACATCTTCAACATATCTAATCTGTGGAATATCATGAGCAATACGAAGTACATCTTTAACGCAATCACCAGTTTTTAAGGTATTAATGTGCTCAGGTTTCACATATTTTTCTTTTTGATAATATCCATACGCGGCAATCTTTATTAATTGTTCTGGGTCTTTGATAGCAGCAACACCTTCAGGTGTGAATTTATCCACTATTTTGGTTTTGGTTTTTGGTGGTTCAGGTTGTGGTCGAATTTCAGGTGGTGGTTGAATTTCAGGTGATGGTTGAGGAAGTTGCCTGGGTGGTGGTCGAGTTGCCCATCAATGTTGGCAGGCAATGTTTCAAGAGCTTTTTGTGCTGCCTCAGTTGCTGAAACAATTTTCTTTGTTGGTTCAGTGATTGGTTCAAATAATTGTTCTGCACCTTCTGCAAATTTTTCTTGTGTTTGCTGACGCGCTTGTAATTGTTGTCTGACAGAATCACGGACAGGTGGATATTTCTTGATTGCTTCTAGTCGCTCTGGAGCTAGTCTAGCTGAGTGAGCTTCACCAATCATTATTGTACTACTAATAATTTAATTATAGCTAGCACACGTAATTATTTCTTTGTTTCTTTTTCTCTGCGAATATCATCCTCTATCGCAATATTTGTTATAGTTTTTTCTTTTTCAGATAATTGTCTGCCAAGTTGTTTTTCTATAAATTCTTCAGGTTTACGAAGAAAATAATTTCGTTGCTTCATTTCGTCATCGAATATAAATCTGACGTAATGATCAGTAATATCATTAAAAATATTTTCAGCACCAATAACAGGAACAATTTCATTGTCGATGCACCTGAATCCGATAAATTTATTCGGATAAATAAAATAATGCTGGTTTCCATGTTCTTGGATAATCATTTTATTGTTGAAATAATTAATACTTTTATGTTCAGTAATTTTATTATGGTCAGTGAATTAAAAAAAAAAAAAAAACGAGTAAGTGTCCATAAATCGCTTGTAGTTATCATTTATTAATATAATTAATTCTAAATCCGCAGTAATTCACGGTAATCTAATCATTCAGAAATCAAATCTTTAAACTAAAATTTTTAAATCGACAGCAGCAGGGAGGGGGCGACCACATGTATATAAGCGATAATCGTGATTTTTTTTGGTTCCTATATTCCAAAATAAAGGCTCTATGGAACTGTTTTTGTTCGTACTCCCTTTGTTTCAAACACAATCTTTTTTGGTTCTCGCATGAACCCTTATTTTTCACAAATAAAGGCTCTACAAAAAGTGGTCTGTTCACCCTCCCTGCTGCTGCCTTATTTAAATACCATAGATGGACCAGCAGATCTCGCATACTAGTTGCTGTATCCGATAATCGCCTTGGAAATGTCAAAATTGTCATGAATTGTTTCGATTTCCTTTCCGTCGATAGAATAACATCCGCTGTCAAACAACGCCATCATGCCTTGGTTAACAAATCCAACCTTAGCATCGGTACCATAATAGTTATCGTCGTCCTCTGTAAGTTTCCCCTCAATTTCCAAGAAGGCCACACACTTATCCCGCATTTGCATGTCTATTTTTAATCGCATGAGGGCCCTACACGGATATAAATAATATTGAAAATATTTGATGCTTGATCTACTATCACATGCGCACTTATGTTCCACACAAGATCAAAATTATCTTGAAATTTTGTCATTATACATTGTCGGTTTCCTATAATACCTTTTGGAAGACAACAGTAATCCGCTCGTCATTACCATATTTTTAATCGCTGATTCAGCTATACGTTATTTAGCGGCTTCATTAGTAATTTTACTAACCGGAACTGACATTATTGCTGTTGACGGTATTGCTTTTGGTAGGGCTCGAGTTACTAACCGTCGTAGTCGATCTCGAATCGATTGAACCGATTGCAATCGCAAATTTTTCGACAAATCCGCAGCAACCTTTTTGATACTATCAGCGACTCGCATAGCAACTTGTTTCGCGTTTGGTGCAGTACGCAAGGTCATGGCACTTCTAGTATGCCTGTATCCGTGAACAACATCATCAAAGCCATTTCCGTAATATGCCACGTACACGAGTATTCTAGAGATGACAACACACACTGGTACCACACGTCCGCTAATGACCGTTGTTATATTTAAATATCAGGTAGATCTCTAATGCGCAGTTGTATTATTAAGATTTCCCCGGTATAATCTAATAGGTGCCCATCCTGGTCCACAAGGGTAAAACAAATGTATGCCAACTGACCATTATAACACGGATGATACGGGGGGCGACGCGTGGGTAAACGATGTCAACTGGTTCTTCATTTGGTGAAAAACCAAACGATATATAATTTTGAGTGGCTGCGCTTGTGGAAGCTCTGCTTCGTAACTGCCGCTAATTGCTCAAGTTAAATTGATCTGATTTTCGAGGTAATCCAGGCAATGTCTTGTGCAACATGGTATACGAACCTTCTGGGCCGTCCACACAAAATTTGTTTATTCTCGGAAATATATTTTGTCATCCGAGAACTGTTCTCAACGACATCTTTCTAATGTCAACCATATATTACAGAGATTCAATTGAGATGATGGAGCTGAGGGTGGGCTAGTGTTCACGTATAAAATTTTTAGAGCCTTTGCCGGTCACCAACGAATCTTTGTTCGGATGTCAATATTGATCAATGCAATGTCATATCACCAGTGGGAAGTTCTACCATACCCCAAGTTGAGCCACCATCTTGCAAGAACGCCAGCAGCTTATCTGCGTCAAGACCTGGGGGTCTTAAAGAATAATAGAAAAGAGGGAGAAGCAACAAGGTTTTTTTTAAAAAAATATATCACATAATTTATTTCCCTAGAGTATAATGTGAAAATGTAACAGAACTTACGATATCGCAAATTAAATCAAAATTAATCCTGGTATTTCTAACACAAGTCATAATTGTTAAAGTTCTGAATAAACTTTAGTGATATTCCAAAATAAATCCAACGCTGGAAGTGTTGTGCCTCTATTGGCACGTGTCGTTATGATGTACCAACAGTCTTTTGTTGAATCACAATAACACAATTAAAGAATATATACAATATTTAATTTTCACTATAAATCTAAGTGACTATTTCCAAGAATGTTTATATTTGCGCACTTTGTATTTTCACAGAAGAATATTCCAAGAATATATCCTTATTTGAATTTTCACTATAAATCCAATGTTATTTTTGTATTTCCAAAGAAGAACAATTTGAATTAAATAATTTAGAATAAATAAATTCCAGCCCAAATGAAATACTAAACACAACAATAATACAACTCATTCTGATTAATCTTACAGCACGAATGAATAATTTCTAGATAACCATGATTATATAGTCCTCTACTTAACCTCTGGTCACAATTAACTTTTTCTAAAATAAAACTATTACCTAATGAAAATTTCGTTCTTGCAGATTCCAAATGTTTATAACATAAAATCTTAGTTATAATTAGAAGGTCTGTTTCTAAAATTATAATACAAAATGTAGAAAACAACAGGTAGACCTGGCATTTCATGGAAAATTTCCCTCTGGACTTGCATTGAGACAAAAATGTTTACAAAACCAAAATCAACGATTCAGCTGAGGTAGAAAATTAAGTTGATTTTAGACAAGGTCAAGTCCAAAATACAATTATCCATAGCATATAATGAATACATGAAATCGATGCGGCCTCATTAATCACCCGTTTTGTTGTTGCCCCCGAGAACCGACCCCATATATGTTCCAGACAATCCAGAAGTTGGTCGACAGACACAGAGGCTATAGTACCTTCCCCATTTTTGCAAGAATTTGACAGGGAATACTCTATTGAGGGTCTTCGTTGGATGTGTATGTTAATATAATTTTCAATGTTCAAACGGGATTAAATTGTCTCTTCTTTTAAATATTTCAGTAGCAGTTTCCAAAACTTTCCACTTCTCATGTTGCTTATTTTTTATTTTTTTATTTTTTTATTTTTTTATTTTTTTATCCTTCATGTAAACTCCCTAATATCAATAACGGCCACTTTGTACCGATGCCCGTTTGTTTCCTTTTTGTGATCAGGTTCCGCACCATCGTATCCAGTTTGAAGATCTGTTAACAGCGATAGGTATGGGATGATTCAAATTCGCTTCTCGAACTTCCTCGGTAATGAAATGAGGTGGTGGTCACTCGTAGAACTCTATATATGCATATAGATTGCCGAATAGGTTACAGACCTTTATTCCAAGCAAATACATTAACAGCTATGCCAGGATTAACTCACTCAAACTTACTGATATCATTAATTTATATAGGGAACTGTAGGTTGCCAAACTTAAATTCACCCATATGTAGGTATCTTCGAGGGTGGTCCTGGTTATCACTGGAGGAATACAACACAGACAAGAGCGCCCATTCAAACATCGATTGTCAGCATTTTTACATTGATTATGGTTCGCAGCGGAATACATACTGGTTTTGAAATGTAACTCGATTGACGAATAGGATTTCACAGAGAAATATGCAGCTGTACTTTCGTGCATCTGCCTACTGGGCACCCTGATCCTGCAATGGTGAAATTTTCCAAAGTCTAAAGATTTCTTGCAAACGTTTTGTGTATTTTATAATTAAGGATCTCAGCGTCTTTAGGATTTACACGAACACCGAATTTGTGATTTTAAGTGCATCGTTAAGTGGCAAAATCATTACACATGTAGAAATTTCATTCTTAACAGCGGAGGTACCTGTGCACTAGAATATTGACATGGTTTCTGGGCGCATCTTTGAAAGGCGTTTTATCGCGTCATTACCTAGTTCATATTCGACTGGAATAATTGCTCGATATTTTTGTAAATCACCACGGTGGTTATGTAAATCACATTCGGGAACTTGTAATTGTCGTACTTTCATTCGTCCTCAGCAGCAATGGTATGTGCAGTACGGCGAACGACGTTCTTGTTCATCACCCACTAATTGTGCTCTTTCAGCCCGCTTGGTTAATGTAGGAATCTACTTTACGAAGTTGCTTTGCAGTTACTCTGGAGAATATCTTAACATTATAAGTATGCCAACTTTTTTCATGCCGCTTGGTATTCGTATACTTCATTTTTGCGCGAGTTCCCTCAGTTGAAAGGTCAACATTAATAGATTTTTAAGACATTCTATAACTGTTGAGTGTCTCTATGATTCTAAAAATCGAGAGCGAAAGATATACAGGATTCAGTAGCAAACGATTCTGCGAATTCAACTGCCCGATTAGTATATCCAAACATTTTCTTCAGGTATATACAATTAGAGAACTCTAATTTCCTTCTTCTCATATATTTCTTACTTAAAACTGTCAAACTGTCTACTTAGGTCTGTATGGTATGAATGTGGTGGGGTAGTCACTAATGTAGCCCTTGCATTCTCTGGTTCAAATGATCTCTTCTCTCAGATAAAAAGGAACCGAAGAAGAACGAGCCCGCCAAGAACAGACATTGGAACAATTACAAGCTGCAAAGGATGAATTCCAACATAAGCACATCGGAACAACAGACAAAATAGACTTTCTAGGGTGTCAAGGAAGCTGAACGAGAGCCCTACTTGCTGACAGGTCGGGAAAAAAAAGCAATTGTCCACAGATAGGCGACGAGCCTGCGCCTTCTGACCTTTGCACGCCCTCGCCCTCGCAGCAAAAATACAAGCTGGTATTTATTGGCAGGGATCTTTCAGCCATGGGCTACGTGGCACATAAATATTTCTAAGCCGGGAAGTGCAGGAAGTTTTGGCACTAAGACACTGGAGCGGTAGCTGGTCGTTAGCAGACCAATAGCTGAAGGGACAGTCGTTAGAACGCAATGGATACTTAAGCAGTCGTTACAAGAACGTCAGTCTCTCGACAACAAAGCGGTTTCCAAGTGCCCACGCGTTGGCACGTATCTACAAGCAGGAGCCGCGTAAGTGGCAGAAAGTGTGGCAGGTTGACCCCAGTCTGGAGTTGATTGGCGCTGTGTTGCAACTCATGGCCAAGCACAATGTACATATGTTGCAGAACGATGAAAATGTCCACCGTGCAGGCATTATGGAATGGTTCAGCCGTTCTCTGACAGAGCGGCTGTTTGGTCACCAGAAGACATTCACGCTTTCCAAAGTGTTAATGTGAAGTGTATCAATCAGCAGGTGATGCAGGTGAATTCTGTTGTGGCAGCTCTAGACTATGACATGACCGGGAATACTATGAAAAACCAAAGACTGTTTTCAGATTTAATCTGACAGAAAAATGGGCAGGATCATTGCTGTCTATGTACACCGCCGCAAGATATATTAATATGTCAACAACAACAATCCGTAACAATCGTAACGGTATTATCTGCAATACATATTGCAACAAGAATAACTCAAACTGGATGTTCTTTTACAAGACGATGTTGCTATCAGCTGATGGCAAGATGATACAAATTTTTTGTTGATAATCTGATAGAGCTTCTAAAAAAGCCTGACAGAATCCATACCCCAGCTGAAAAACATAAGAGAAAAAGAGATACTGCATGATAGTCGATAACGACGATGGGACACATACTGTAATACCAGATTACGAATGGTAAAACTGCATCCGAAATGACCATGAACCAGAGTACAGATTTCATCTACAGCATACCGTATATCATCAAAGCATGATAAATAACGTCAGTTTCGATCTGTCAGATTTTATGGCTGCCATTTCAACATAGCTAAGGCAACCATTTAGCGCCGCTTTGTAGTCGTCGAACTTTATAATCTTGTCAGTCACATTCTTCTTTATAGCTTTTGCTCTTTTTTACCTTTTGATTAGCCAGCTTTAGGTAGTACATCTTGCTCCTTAGCCCAACAAACTCTGCTACCGGCTTAAAGCTGGTCTCATTCTTGAACTTACCAATAACCTTTTTATTATCACCACAATGAAAACCATATCTGTATGCTGAAAGATCTTATACAAATCATCAAGAGAAATATGGTACTTCAGCGAGTCAGTATCGGTAAACAGCACCTCAGCATTAGGCTAGGTCTTCTCAACAAAGTCGTAATGAGACCAGTACATCAACCACTTTGATAGCTGAAGTACTGACATGCCAACATGTATTGACTTATCCAACTTTAGGTTAGTCTTTCCTTTGTGCATGGCTACTAGATTTTCGTTGAATATCTTCATACTAACAAAGTTGTCGGATGATACAGCTGAACTTCTACGAGCCGTATTATTAATGATTTCTTCATTAGCACGCCTTCTAATATTCTCCATAGTTTTACCGAATACGCTGTTGTTCATTAGCTTGAAGAAGTTCTTTTCAAACTCCGTTGTTGCTGATGTTCTCGGCTCTTATTGGAATCAATATAGCTTTTTATCCACGGCGACTGCTTAAACTTTACTACTCTGAATATTCTTCAACACGAGTCCATGATCCAGTGCCTGCTTAATGTTCTTAATATGCACTGCATAACGCTTCTTGTTATTTAATTAGGCACCAGATTACTAATATTTGATTTGCAGATCTTAAGCTTCTTTGTCGCTGGGATAGCATATCATCATTTATCATTATCTACTAGGGACAAAAAGAATAGTCGTTATGCTCTTTGTGAAGTTCAGTTGGGTAATCTAAATCTACTTCTGCAAGGTATCCTGCGTTCGCCGGCACCTGTTTATCAGTTTCATTAAGAAACTGACCCTTACCTATCTGACATAGCAATTTCATAAAGATTATTGGCGACTGGGTAAGTAATGCAGCTGACTTCAACACTAGGATCATAATCCTTCATAATCTTATTGTTGGCCCTGGCATACGTTTTGGTAATGACACATACCGCCTCTGATTCTCTTTTCTATGAAGTAAAACATCTCGGGGTCAGCCAACCATTCGAGCTAAATCCGACTATGTTTCAGCAATGCATCCCAGGATAAGCCTGGCGCCGAGAAATACAAGCTGGGTCTAATCCGTAGTACTTGCAGCTAACAGACCTAAAGTTCTTGTACAGCCCTTAACCAGCTCATCTAACAAAGCCGCCATAAACTGCGGGCTGTCGATGAATCTAAGATTACCTAATGTTACTGACATGTACTTGTCAGTATTATTCAGGATGCATCAGATAGGTGGTTCAGCACCAACGATATCGGGATCACCAAATGCTTCTACAATAATATGAGAATCATATCTTTGCAAATTATGTAGGACCACTGGTATAATTCTCTGCGGTCTGTAGTTTAATTACTGGCTTCGTGTGTTGGCCCTCAATACTTGCTATCTATATGGCAATGGTCTATGACCCTATCCTCGCCAAGCTTACAACTGCAAATGTGACAAAATTCTGCTGTCTTAAACTCAGTATCTTGTTCGGCGGTAAGTGGTATCATAGGCAGCTTTGGTATTTTAGCTATGTTGCTCACCTCGGCAATAGGATTATTCAATAACCATCTTGAAGGATCCTTACCACGGTACAGCTTAATAGGTTTAGACAGCTTTTAATTTACTGCACAAACAACCTTACGGCACATGTCCTTGTACTTTTCTGGTAGATGATGCATTAGGATCATTTTCGGTACCCAATACCCGCACTAGGATAGATTCAAAGTCGGTGTATATTCTAAACCGAACTCGCATACTTCTGTTAAAGTTTTTAAACTGGAAAATCTTATCATTGGGCATAGTTACTAGTTGAACATTATTTCAGTACTCGAGATGACGATCAAGAGCTTGCTGAAAAGAACAGCCGTGTAAGCACTTATAAAAAAAAATACTTTCTGCACTTGTGCTTATTATACTGGCCACCGACTAATCTATTAATGTCCTCTATCCAAAAAAGTGTATTATGTTTTGAGACGCCCGGTCACTAATTCTTCGAGGATATTTTATATCAATATCAAGACCAAACACATTAAAACCGCTCGGTACTAGGCCATTATTTTGATTCTCAAAATTTGATGTTTGATTTGCGGCACCAGGAAAATCAATGCCGCTAATATTTAGCTTGTGAAAGTGTTCTGCCTATTTTGATACTCGTTCGGGATGATCCTTAGTAGGAAATAACACTCCCCGGGTGAAACATTTGTTGTCGCTGTTTTTGATGTTAATATAGTATCTAGAGTATTTGATCTTATTAGGAAGCTCTACATAAGATGCTCCTCGTAACGCATTGTACTTGGCAGAATAAAGCACTACATCTGTTATTGCTCGAAAGACCCAAGCTGAGTCCGATAACATTAGATTATCTATCCTATTTAGTATTTCCTGGTCTATTTCATTGACGAGCAACCTCAAGTTGGTGCTGAATAAGACACGTTTCAGTTTTGCATTAAGATACGCATTAATTGTGTCTTCGCTTTCGAATTTGCTGAAGAAACACGAAACTCGACGATAGGTTTTAGTCCCTTGTGCTTCTCAAGCTCTTGCCTAACAGTAGGCGCCAGTAGATTATAAAGGTCATCTCTGGAGAAAAAACCGGACTCGAGAACGTACCTGTTGTTAAACGACCATCTCGTATCAAAGTCGTCAAATGAGAATGCCTCCTTCTTAGTCCAGAGTAATATATTTTTGGCAAGGTCACCAAGTCGCATTATATATAATATTTATAACATCTTTGTTTTAATTATTCGATTAATCAATTAAACAAATAAAATTGCTGTAAGTACAATAAACAAAGAATTCCGATTGACATATAATTCAGGAGCCTGTGGAGATGCAACAAACTTGGTGTCGTAGTGGATTTAGATACCGACGGTTTTGCTGGTGCTAAGAGTCCTGCCGGTTGTATATTCGATATAGGCGACCATATGGCATTTGTACATGAATTAGTTTAGGAGACATTTTATGATGAGATTCCGGCCGGCGCTAGGGTTTGCCATAGGAACAATGATGTAGGCAATAATAATCTATTCAACCTGGGTCTGCAAGGCGAGTTTCAGAGGCACCCGGTTTATGATAAGTATGAATGCAATGACAGGGGTATGGTGAGGCATATTAAAACAAGAAGAATTGCCGGTACTGTTGATAATTATTTGACGTTTAAGGTTGGCCGCGCTAATACCAAGCGGATCAATTATTTTACTCGTCGCTTTGTATTTGAAACTTTTCGCAGCCTTATTCCAAGTGGTTTGTCATCGACCATATTAATGGCGTTAAGACAGAGAACCAGGATTTAGTTACATCTAAAGAAAATTCAAGAAGAGGAACGCAGGTACTGTTGATAATTTTTATAATCCCCGACCAATTATTGCAACAAATACTGTAAACAAAGAGACCATTTGGTTCAAGTGGATTTCAGCAGCAGAAAAATTCTTTGACATTGAACCGCCAACTGTCAATCGTGTTGCTGATGGGATGCAAAGATCAGCTTTATGAAAAAGGCTTTATGTTAAAATTCTATTTCGATACGAGCTCAGTTAGCTTATTCTTAATGATATACATATGTGCGTACTGGAATATATCCTCGATATTGTACTTAACAATGATTTTATCCTTCTCGTCTAGCAATTTAATTTCATGAGCAAAAGATTATTGTTTTGGTCTTTTGAGACGAAGAGGTCAACTTTGACAGCTCCAGGGCCTACCCTTGCGCTAGCTCTTGAAAACCAGACCCTAATAACATCTTCAAGGTCATCGGTATTTGTGATATTAACTTTGACATGATATCTTACCATCTTTGTAACAGAATTGAAACAGAGTGGGTTTTTGGACTAAATGATCAACACAAACACAATGTGATGGACGATGTAAATTTATAGAGTGAATTACTAAGAATATATCTCTCCCGCTCCTATCATACGATTGATTCAATCACTCTACACACATTCCCAAATTGAAAAATAAAAATATGATCCATATAATCTTACGTGTGAAAAGTGAGGTTCAAATGACCTCAGGGACTGCAAATACGTTTCCACTAATATTATGCAACACAAGCGAGATCCACATAATCTCACGTATGTAATACCATTAAGATTCAAATAAAATGAAAGAATTCAAATATACTTCGAAAAATATACACTGTAGACGAGATTCACATAATCTCCTATATTAAGCTATGTAAGCGAGATTCACTTAATCTCCTATATTAAGCTATGTAAGCGAGATTCAAATAAACAATGAAAGCTATGACAGCGAGATTCACATAATCTCATGTAATGTAAACAACAATATTGTACTCAATTGAAACCACAATCAATCGAAACAAACATATGACACTTGAACAGTCGTATGATTCATAAACTGATAAACCACACAGTTTCACCGAATCCTTGGGTTGGCCCTCACTTTTATCGGCCGCTCACACCCTTCACGGATCCACCACATGTACAGATATACATATACACATACGTACAGACAGCACCCAGCACCCTGGTATTGGCTACGCCTACATTCGTGGTTCCACTACATGTATAGTCTTACGTATACACACACGTACGGACAGCACACAGCACTAAACAGCTACAGTCAGCTCAGCCCTACACAGCTACCGTCAGCCCTACACAGCCCTATGGACAGGTATACAAATATGTACAGACAGCACGCCACTCTATGGACAGCTACGCTCAACCCTAAACAGCTACAATAAAACCAAACTGGTCATAATAATGGGTTCTGAATTAATTTTTAGATATATGCTAATAAATTAAACTGTAATAGCAACTTGTAATCCAAAGTTCACAACGTTTCCAATCTGAAGTAGTAAAGGCTTCATTACCCGATATGACATTAAAACGAGAATAGGCTTCACATATCAAATAAAATATAAATTTAACACTTACCCCTATGGCCGGAGAACATAATGGAGAACGTTCACTCTTTGACAAAATCCAAATGACCGGTGCCTCAGTTTGAAATGGAATCAACCTTAAATCCATAGGAGAGTGAATAATAGTCAGGGTAAAATATTCATGTATACCATGCCTTTCATGACTCTCGTCGCATGTAGTTTCCGACAAGATACATGCTAGTACAGTCGCTCACCTGGAGAAACAATGATTCACCCCAGGTAACGTTGTACGCATGCACAACGAATAAAGGTCAAAAATAGATCTAAGGCAAAACCAAGTTATTTCTTGCCTTATTCTGTGACAATACCTCCCCCCAAGAGAAAAAAAAAAAAAATGTTCACATTTTTTTTTTTTTTTTTTTTTAGCCTTCACAGAATAACACAAAAAATAACTACTAATATTATCTTACAATATTTACACTAGTTATATAGTAATCTGGATTTTCTATACTGGTAAACATTTCTCCAAATTTCCAATCATGCCCTACTCAAGTAGTCTGCACCTATATTTTCAACTCCTCTTATTGCCTCTACACGGAAGTGATAAGGTTGTAGTGTCAGCGCCCAACGCATCAATCTAGCGTTGGCGACCTTGGCCTTGTTCAAATGCAATAGGGGTTGGTGATCAGTCTCGAGAACGAAATCTCTCCCAAAAAGATACGCACGATACTTCCCAATTCCCCACACTACGACCAAACACTCTTTCTCAATGACGGAATAGTTTTTCTCCCTGGGTAGCAATTTCCTACTTGAATAAGCTACGGGTAACTTATTGTTATCTTGCTCTTGTAGTAAAACTGCTCCCAACCCAATTTCAGAGGCATCTGCTCTTAAAATAAAGGGTTTGCTAACATCTGGCAATTTTAATATAGGTGCACTGATTAACTTCTCTTTCAGCGCACAAAACGCTCTATCTTGTGGCGGTCCCCACTCTATTCTGTTTGGTTGCCCCTTCTTTGTCAGATCAGACAGTGGGCTAGTAATGGCTGTAAAGTTTGGTATAAACTTTCTATAAAATCCCACTAAACCTAAAAACGAACGAACTTGTGTCTTGTTGTCTGGTTTTGGTGCGTTTTTAATCGCTTCTACTTGCTTGGGGTGAGGTTTCAAGTGTTCCGAACCACTGACCAAATGACCTAAACAATCTAAATCTGTATAACCAATACTGCATTTAGTGGGTCTCACTGTGAGGTTCGCTCTGCGGAGCCTATCGAAGAGTTCCGTCAGGACGGACACGTGCTCACTCCAGGTATTCGTGTACACGAATATATCATCCACGAAGCTATCAACGCTTGCTAAACCTTTTAGCAACTTGCGCATTAAGCGACAACACGTGGCACTGGCACCTACTAACCCGAATGGCATTACCTTGAACTGATATAGTCCTTTCTGGGTCGCAAATGCTGTCAATGCACGGGACTCTTGAACAATGGGAACCTGCCAATGTCCCTTGGACAGATCCAGTTTGGAAATCCATCGGTTACCCGACACCTTTGCAAATAGACCCTCCATATCTGGCATTGGTTCTGCATCGAACACCGTGATTTTATTTAACTGTCGGAAGTCGATACAGAATCGGTTCGTCCCATCTTTTTTTCTGACTAGAACTACGGGAGAAGAATATGACGAGTTGGAGGGTTCAATCACCCCCAAATCTAACATTTTACTCACCTCCTCGTCCACAACTTCTCGTGCGTTGTATGGTACCGGATAACCTTTGATTCTAATGGAGTCCGTCGTATTCAGTTGAATTCTGAGGTCTACCAAGGTTGTACAGCCTGGTTTGTCGGTGAATACGTCCGAGTATTTATCCAAGACCGCGTTAATTTGTTGACTCTAGTCTTTGGTCAATTCCTCACTCACACTGACTTGATCTACCCCTTCCTTCGCAACACCCAAGGGACACTCAAGGGAAACCTCGATTTCTGTGTCTACTACGTCGTCGTCGATGACCGCCGTACAAATGACATTTAAGACCCCTTTTTCTACATTGTCGCTCTGTCTCTTGATGTACAACTTAAGCATGTTAGCATGGAATGTCCTCAAATTACCGTCTATGTCAATTTTATAGTCCATGTCACCCTTGATCTCTTTAACTTCGTAGGGACCTTTCTACTGAACTAGTAATTTGTTTGTACTAGTAGGAAGAAGTAGCAGAACATGATCACCTACAACAAATTTCCTATTTCGCACTCTACGGTTATAATACTTGGCATATCTACGTCCCTATTTCATTAGTTCATCACGTGCCATCTGACATGTACTCTCGAGTTTTTCTCGCAGATCTAGCACGTACTGATAGGTAGTTTTATTTCCTCGTTCGCGACATCACCCGTCCAAAGTTCGCGTAGTATCCGCATCGGACTTCGAACTGTTCGTCCGTACAGCAATTCGAAGGGTGAAAACCCTAAACTTTCCTGCGGTACTTCACGGTACGCGAACAGAACCGCGTTCAAATAGCGGTCCCAGTCTTGCGGACGTTCCGCGCACATTTTTCGCAGCATATGTTTCAGGGTACCATTAAACTTTTCTACCAGTCCATTGCACATCGGATGGTATGGAGTAGTGTTCAGCTGTTTGATGGACAACAGCCTACTTATTTCACCCATGAGGTCAGAGGTAAATTGGGCACCACAATCCGTAAGGATTTCTTCTGGCACCCCAACCCTACTGAAGATGTCAACCAATGCTTCAGCCACCCATTCCGTTTCAATAGTTGGTAACGCCACGGCTTCGGGATATCTGGTTGCGTAATCCACGAGAGTAAGAATATACCTGTTCTTCCTTTCGGTAACTGTTTGTATTGGACCTACAATATCCACCGCCACTCTTTTAAACGGCGTATCTATTAATGGCATCTGTCCTAAGGGCCCCCTTGTGATCCTCCCCTTACCTACGGTCTTCTGGTATGAGTCACAAGACCTACAGAACCGTATGACATCGCCATTAACGCCAGGCCAGTAGAATTCAGCGACGACTCTGCTGGTGGTCTTCGCCTTACCCAGGTGTCCTGCCATACTAGACTCATGTGCCACCCTAAGTACATGAGATCTGTATCTCTGGGGTACGACCACTTGCCAATACTTCTTACCCTCCGGAGTGACAAACTTCCTATGAATTAGCTCGTTCTTCCGAACGAATGTCGAGCTTCCCCCACCCTTGCAGTGTTTAATTGCTCCGGACGCGATTTTCTCAACAATAGTTTTGATGGATTCGTCGCGTTTTTGCTCTCGTTTGAACTCTTCCCACGAAATTCTGGAGATCGACTCACGGACTTTTAATTTCTGAAACGCGTTTTTCTCTCGTCGGGTTTGTGCTCGAGTTTCCACTGCCTGGGCCAAAGGTATCCTGAAATCTGCCAAGGTTGGAAGACGGGAACCTTCAACATTACCGATCGTCAGATCGTAAATAGGGTTTTCCATACAAAGGGCATCAACAGATCCCGTTAGGAAAGGTGTTTCTACCGTGATCCTTGCTACGGGGATGCGACCGATCGTCTGATCGAGTAGCATACATGGGGACTCCGACCCGAGCATTTGGTTATCCTGCACGAGACTACGTTTGATCACTACACCCGTGCAACCAGTGTCAAGTAATGCTACGACTTCTGGACCGTTCCCGAAACCTCTCGCGGTTGGTACACGCGCTTCGGGGAAAAGACACGTACCAAGTGAAGGCATACCTGGTTCTACCTGCACGAGACTAGCAGGCGTACCTTTACTCTGTATAGCCACGGCTGCCCTATGTGTAAGCCCCTTCCTTTTAGGACATTTTTACTTGAATATGACCCCATTCCTTACACAAGTAACATTGTACACCCTGACGACCTGTATCCCTAACTGACCTACTGGCCTCAGCTGATTTCATAAGCTCTCTAGGCATCGGCCTCGTATGCTGGTTTCCAGACTTAAAATCTTTTGAAACCACGTTCTGGGTTCCCCCATGAGCCTCGGCAAAAAAAAAATCGGCCTGCTTAGCCATATCCAGTACATTTAAGAAGACTTTCTCTTTCAGAAACTGACTTAGTTCCCGACCAACTGTGTTCAACAATTGATCTCTGAGTAAGAAATCAGTCAACCCTTCAAACGTTTTCACCGCTTTGACGCATTCAGTCCACCGCTGAAAATAGTTCACTATTCTAACGATGAACTGACCAAAGGTTTCTCCCTTCTCGGGCTTGCTATACCTGAACTTTTTACGGCAACCCTGTTCAGTCAGCTCGTACCTTTTTAGAAGTGCATCCTTCAGGACGTCGTAATCGAACACATCGTCTCTAGGGAGTCGCGAGTATACATCAGTGCCCTACCTTTTAATAAAACACTGAGATGCAGTGCCCAGTCATTTCGACTCCACTTCTGGTTCTCGGTGTACCGCTCAAACCGATGAAGATAACTATCAATGTTATCTTTTTCATCGTCAAAGGGGGGTAATTTAGGACCCTTTAATTTACTAGAGGCAGAAACGTCTTCTCCTTTTCCAGCTGTTGCTAACTCTACCTGACGTTTATGATCTCGTTGCCTTATTCTTTCCTCTGCCTCTATGATTTCCAATCTTGCCCGCTTTTCTAATTCTACCCGCCTTTCCTCCTCTTCCCTTTCTAATTCCCTTTCTGATTCCCTTTTCTCCTTTTCAAGTTGTTGTACCCTTTCTAATCTTTCCATTTCTAATTCCCTTTTCTCCTTTTCCAGTTGGTGTTCCATTTCCAATCTTTCCCTTTCTAATTCCCTTTCCTTTGCCCTTTCATCCCTCTCCCAGGCTTGTTCTTCCCTTTCTAATTCCCTCGCCTTTACCCTTTCATCCCTCTCCCGGGCTTGTTCTTCCTGAATAAATTTCCTTAAACTTTCCCCCTCATACCCGCGTTCTTTGCCTACAGTGACCAAGTCTTTAAGGGATGACATGACTGATATAACAAATTTAATTTTACAGAACTGACTAACCTTATCTTCCTGATGAAGGCAACCAAAACAAAATAAATATGTATTTATAATGGACCCACGGACCTAGAGAAGCCAATCAAATAAGCACCAACTTGAAGATTATTTTGGCAAGGAAGTCACACTCTTAATATGTAAACAATAAGTGTAGACTTTCACAAACAAAATGATGATGATTCACTTAATCCAAAAAAACAAATATCCCACATCTGACACCATTCTAACAGAATTGAAACCGAGTGGGTTTTTGGACTAAATGAACAACACAAACGCAATCTGATGGACGATGGAAATTTATAGAGTGAATTAGTAAGAATATATCTCTCCCGCTCCTATCATACGATTGATTCAATCACTCTACACACATTCCCAAATTGAAAAATAAAAATATGATCCATATAATCTTACGTGTGAAAAGTGAGGTTCAAATGACCTCAGGGACTGCAAATACGTTTCCACTAATATTATGCAACACAAGCGAGATCCACATAATCTCACGTATGTAATACCATTAAGATTCAAATAAAATGAAAGAATTCAAATATACTCGAAAAATATACACTGTAGACGAGATTCACATAATCTCCTATATTATGCTATGTAAGCGAGATTCACATAATCTCCTATATTAAGCTATGTAAGCGAGATTCAAATAAACAATAAAAGCTATGACAGCGAGATTCACATAATCTCATGCAATGTAAACAATGAAAGCTATGAAAGCGAGATTCACATAATCTCATGTAATATAAACAATGAAAGCGAGATTCACATAATCTCATGTAATGTAAACAACAATATTGTACTCAATTGAAACCACAATCAATTGAAACAAACATATGACTCTTAACACTTGAACAGTCGTATGATTCATAAACTGATAAACCACACAGTTTCACCGAATCCTTGGGTTGGCCCTCACTTTTATCGGCCGCTCACACCCTTCACGGATCCACCACATGTACATATATACTTATACACATACGTACAGACAGCACCCAGCACCCTGGTATTGGCTACGCCTACATTCGTGGTTCCACCACGTGTATAGTCTTACGTATACACACACGTACGGACAGCACACAACACTAAACAGCTACAGTCAGCTCAGCCCTACACAGCTACCGTCAGCCCTACACAGCCCTATGGACAGGTATATACATACGTGCAGACAGCACGCCACTCTGTGGACAGCTACGCTCAACCCTAAACAGCTACAATAAAACCAAACTGGTCATAATAATGGGTTCTGAATTAATTTTTGGATATATGCTAATAAATTAAACTGTAATAGCAACTTGTAATCCAAAGTTCACAACGTTTCCAATCGGAAGTAGTAAAGGCTTCATTACCCGATATGACATTAAAACGAGAATAGGCTTCACATACCAAATAAAATATAAATTTAACACTTACCCCTATGGCCGGAGAACATAATGGAGAACGTTCACTCCTTGACAAAATCCAAATGATCAATGTCTCAGTTTGAAATGGAATCAACCTTAAATCCATAGGAGAGTGAATAATAGTCAGGGTAAAATACTCGTGTATACCATGCCTTTCGTGACTCTCGTCGCATGTAGTTTCCAACGAGATACATGCTAGTACAGTCGCTCACCTGGAGAAACAATGATTCACCCCAGGTAACGTTGTACGCATGCACAACGAATAAAAGGTCAAAAATAGATCTAAGGCAAAACCAAGTTTTTTCTTGCCTTATTCTCTGACAATCGTTATCTTTATTTTTAGATAGAATTAAACAAACAACTTATAATAATGTCGATGCTGCAAAAGCTGCTCAACATTTTGAATACCGAAGAACTGCCGCTCGTTGTCAAGGTCACTCCTCCGCCAATGAACAGTAGACCCAGTAGGTCTTTCAGAGTATCTGGTGGAACCCACGACAAGCTGGAGTGACGACGATAACGACGAGCAATACTATGAAGCGCATATTCAAAATATCATGGTAAACCCAGCCGATATAATGCCAAGTATTATGTGGCTAAAAAGATTTCAAAGTTTGTTTTTTCCATTACCGAACAACAAGAATTCTTCTCTCTGCCAAGGCCATTTAATAATATTAGGATAAGCTGCCGACAAAAAGCAATAAGTTCGACTTTATCCTTGCAAAGATAATATACCTAATGTATACTGTAGATAAAGAGCGTAAAAAGATTCTGGCAGCACTGTGCCGGACAGTAAAATGTAAATCTGTCTCAATGAAATATGAAACTATTTACCAAAAGGTTATAGACACCTTATAGACCGAGTTTATACTTATAATTTTAACTTGGCAATATCCAGCCACCTTTGGACTTGAGCAACTTGCCGATAAGCTTATAAATATCTAAACCGGATCCAATAACAGAATGATAATTGCAGTGCTGGCAGTATATCACAATTTAATCGCCCTCGATACACAAGTCGCAATCTTTATAGCATTTACAGCGATTCATCTCTTGTTTACAAAAGTATTTTTCCTTTTGGTAGCAAAAGTGCGAGAGTTTAATCGTCAAAAACAATAAGGTCGGTATCAGGGTTTTGCAGTGAAACTGAAACATCACAACCACTACCTACTTGTTTTCTTAAAAACATACTCTTTCTGCTACCACAGACTGTATAGATTCCTTTCATCATCAATCTCTTGTTCTTAGTTGTTTCAGTTTTAGTCTCCTTGGTGTCGGTTTTTTTCTTACATTTAAGGCAGTACATTATATTCGAGTGTTATATAAAATTCGTTTTCTCTTTCGTTTACAAAAGGTAAAAGGTGCACGCTTTATCATTATTTGCAGAATTAGGCGCTGGAGAAAACTTTGTAATGAACTTTGATCGTCATTTGCCTTATGAACATAACATAATAGTAGCCGCATGCAGTTGATCCCGTTTGTTGAATTTGGTTAGAGGAATAATATTTTTTGTTGGTGTTTTGCTTGACAAATGGCTTTACAGCATCACTACGGGGTAGGCCATAAGGATCAAAATAATTGTTGGCGTATAACGCTATCCAATACAGCCATAAGGATAACGCTATCCAATACAGCCATAAGGATAACGCTATCCAATACAGCCATAAAGATAACGCTATCCAATACAGCCATAAGGATAACGCTATCCAATAGGTCCATCATTAAGAGTCTGTATATTAATGACACAACTCCTTGTGCTAGCTCAAGAGCCTTTTGCTGGTGCTAAGGCGAGCTCGTCTTTAGAAAAGAAACCGATAAATTATTCAAATTGGGCAAACTTCTTCCGGCTATTCCTGCTAATAGCGGTCCTATGAAACTTACTTGTACTTTCGGGGGAGGGGGTGGCCTTGGGCTTTCTGGTCGTTGTTTTTCTTTTTTGGCTCTGCCGGTAGTTGATTTGTTTGTTTGGGGGGGGGGGCTCTGGGCTTTGTGGCCGTTTTCTTTCCCGGCATCTTTATTCATCAACCCTCGATATTATTTCCTTGTGTTTAAACCGAGGCGTCGTAAGGTTATCTGTTTAATCCGTAGCCATCTACAGCCTTTTTAGTAGCGGCGGATATATCGCCAGATGATGCTGCTATGCCAAGTGTTCCATGCACTGGCAATACTTTGGGCAATAGTGTTCTGGCTAAAGTTGCTATAGTAGCACCTATTACACCACCCTCTTTAGATAAAGCTTTAACCTGAGCCACCGATAAGTTTAAGAAGAACGTCTTCCTAGCATTGAGCTTATTAGCTTGACGTTTGGTTAACAACTGGCAAGTGCAGTTGCAATTAAACTGCAATCAGTATTAAGATAACATATAAGGGCAATCAATCCAGCTGACCAGGGCCGCTCGGGCCCTGGTCAGCTGGACGGATTGCCCTCATATGTTATCTTAATACTGATTGCTGTTTAATTGCAATTGCACTTGCCAGTTGTTTAACATGGCCTGTGGTTAGATTTATTGCTCTGGCTACGTAAGGCATCGTGCTTCTTTAGAAGCTCTATCAAATGTTTTTAGATAAAACTCACACATATACTGACATTCTGCCTTTTTAACGACTCGAGTTGTATCGTTCTAACAGATGTTATGAGAGCGTATGCATAATAAGTCTCAGCGCCTGGAGCGGCTTTTAGTGTCCAAATGACCTCACTTCGGCGGTAGTTCATATTGATCACTAGGATTGTTTCGATACGTCAAAATCGAAGATCAGGTACAGAGCTGAAAACTCGCTTATTGATATTTGGGATCCACTATCGGCAGCCTGATACTTTTGCATAGCCTCCATTAAACTCATGTACGCACTTTATATATCTAGATTAGCAGCAGTAAAGTTACATTCGATAGCTCGCTCTGGATACTGTTTAGAGTTGATTCTAGCGTATATACGTCTAACACCCATATTGTCGAATACGGCATTATTTTGTAGTTGGCCACCGGTGTATCTAGTCGTCCTCTGAAACACCACAAACAAATGTCGTGGGGTCTGATCGCCAATCGCAGATGTTATTCGCCAGGTTTGATCAATAGAATTAAGCACGTTGGTTTTATAAATCCTATTTTGCTCTAAACGATATCTTTCTGTTAAAGACCATTAGCATCGACTCCATCTCCGGTCATTTTTGCAACGATACCACTACTTGTGGAATCCATAATGCTTGTCACAGAACTGTATATATCTATCGTTTATTTTATTATTTGGATTAAATACAAGTACTCGGGTTTCGTTTCTATGTACAGCGTTATATTTTCAGCTGACTGATTGGTGATTTATTGATTGATGGCCGGTGAGTGGTGAATGCTGAGTGTAGTGATGAAGGAGTGAAGGAAGGACGGAGTGATAGTTATGCTGTATCTCTGTATATGCACCGTATTGAAGGTGTTGTTTAGCCGTGGTGCTAATTTGGGTTGTGTTATACCCAGTGTGCTGCAGTCGGGGATGGCGTTGGCCCGGAAGAAAATAAAGGTCATCACGTGCTGAAGAACCAAGGCTCCTGGACCAACGGGTCTGCAGAGAACATGAGATTTTACGGATCTTTAGGCAGACCAGGAGGGGCAGACCGTTCGTGGTGGTTCCTCAACCATTCCACAGAGCGTTGGGGCTGAAAAGACCCATCGGATTTGTATTCGATTCTGCAAGATATATGTCATATTTCAGTATTTGAGTGAAAACTCGTCATATTTCATTAAGTGAATGAAACACATCATATATCATTAGTTGAGTGAAACATATCATACATCACTATTTGAGTGAACTATATCATTTATTACTATTTGTGTGGAAATTGTCAATGTTTACGTGAATCATTTTTGCCATTGTTTGTGTGGAATCACTTTGAATCATTAATCATTGTATCTTCTTACTATTTAAGGTTTTTTCTTGCATATCAGTTCACATTTCATTTAAATCGCAATACGTTATCTGGTTCGTGCATATTTTGTTAAATATCCAATATTTGGATTTTGTTGGCACACGAATCAAACAGTCTTTTTCATTGAATCATTCATAAAATAAACGTTGTTTTTACCATCATTAGTGTTCTTCACTATAATCAGACCCCAACCCGGTTATCATGTTACAATGCTAATCGTGTAAAACGAACTTAAATCGGCTACACCTGCGACGTGCATTATACAATTATTAATTGTCAGCTCTGTCTAGGATAAGTGTGTGCTTGATGCCACGAAGCACTTTGTTGTAGTCTCTGCAAAATCCAAATATTGTACTAAGGGGCAGCATCATCGTTATTTGTGCTGAGCTATCGGTATAAGATTTGTGCTTGATATAGCGTTATACTATCTAGCATTAGCCATCACAATAATAGATTGTGCTTTGGCGAGCATTGCAGAAGCAATAGCTCCAGCGTCTAGTGGAGAAATTCCAATAGCATTACAAAGAACAATTAGAGCAGCCGTAACACTATCAGCAGTATTATCCGCCAATGGCGCAGTTCCGTATTGAGCATGAAGAGGTGCCATGTAATTGTTGATATTGGTGAAAATAGTACCTTCGTTAGCACCAGTTACAGGTGGTACAGCAGTACCAAGCTTCAGCACCAGCAACAGTACCAGTATCCTTATACCAGAGCATATCTGTAGCAGTAGATCGCGAATAATCATCGCTAAAAGACACTATATTAAATATAGTACTGGCAGTAGTAATGGAAATGGAGACTTCTAGCTCCAGGACCTCTCCCAACCCTCAAAACAAATATAAATTACCATCTCGGAGACCCACCAAACCCTATCCCAAAAGGACTTACAATTTTTAGTAAGGAGATTTCTAGCCCAAATATAATCCAAGACCTTTACCACCTCCAAACAAATATAAATTACCATCTCGGAGACCCTCCAAACAAATATAAATTACCATCTCGGAGACCTACCAACCCCTATCCCAACAAGACTTTCAGTTATTAGCTAGGAGATTTCTAGCCCAGGACCTCTTCCCCTTCAAACAAATACGAATTACGCGTAGGATTTATTCGCTGGAGTAAGAATATAAGTGAAACATTATTTCTAAAGTTTAGACAAAATTTCATATTATATCATTAACATACTTTTTTGATAATCTTTTTCATACCTGCTGACTCTCATTGGTAGAATATCTGTTAACATGCTGTCAATAATACGAAACTCGCGTATTAAATCGTCCATATCATATTTCACACCTCGCAAATAAGATCGTATCTGATCAAGTAATTTTTTGTAAGTTATACTAGCTGTTTTGCAGGCATTTTTTTTAGTCACAAGTCGAGGTTCAATATTTTTACACGCTGTTGAAAGGGAAACACCAACGCCTGATATTATTAACAAAAACGGATTTAATGATACTTCACTTGAAATTATACCAGAGCTAGTCATTAGCAGTGGCAAATATGATATTATCCGAAGTATTTTGCTATAGTATTTATAACATTTTTTCACGCACCAAAGTTTTTTATGATAATATCTGTAATATTGTATTAGCGCGTCAACATCTTGTTTTGGAATATCTTCTGAAATGTGACTGAAATCGATGATTTGTTTCTTCATTATACAATATTTTATACAAAGACAAAAGTTCTAGCACCAGCAATCGAATCGAGAAACTCGCGGAATTTATTATTTTTAGGATCAGCTAAAAACTCTCTACATTTATCACAAACATCTGACGAAGTATCATTATATCGTTCATCTGTTAGTACATACTGTTTCTTTAACCAAGCGTATGAATCAAAACTATTTCTTACTTCACTCTCGTACAAATCTGTTTTATTCACCAAATTACTGTAATCGATTTTTGTTTCATCGATATACCCTAAAACTAAACTCAACTGATCTAACATGAAATTTTTGAGAACAAGATGTTGTCTGATAATTGCATATGCGACTACGAAATTTGCTAACATTAATTTCTTAAGCAAATCTAGTTCAATTGTAGGAAGACCAACAGCGGAAGCTACTTTTAACATCACTTTCTCATATGGTTTTGTGAGTATTGTTTTAACTTCGTTGTAATAAGTTCGTAGTGACAATTGTCTAGAGTACTGGACTGATGGTAATGGAACATCATCTTCTTCACTTATATCATAATAAGAATCAGACTTTACTTCCAACTTTGTTTGATCGACTTCTTCAAAAAACGTTTCTCGCTCATCATCACTAAAATTACTAATTTCATCGTCTAAACTTTTGATTATCTTTAGAGACTTGTTAACAATAATCGGATCAAATTCTGGGTCTCTTTTACGTATCATTGGCAAAATTGCGTTTGCGTATACTTTAATAATTAACTCTGCGTCTGACGTCATAGTGACGATTTTAACTAAGGTTTCTTTGTCATGGTAGTACATACCGAGATGTTTAAATATACCTCGTTTTGAAAAACTATCATATAACTTTTTGTTTCTTTTCATTCTCATTTTTTTTATTTTCCACTAGTTTGTCAAGACGAGTATGATTTTCGTTTATTCGTCTTTCTTCTAGTGTTCTTCCAGTATAAACTCGTGGTTTTTTTAAATCTGATTTTATTATCAAATCTATGTTAGACCAATCAAGCTCGAGTAATATTTTTTTAAATATAATTTCAACTTGTTTTTATTCTTCTAGACAATCATCAGGATGACAGTATCTGCTTATAATAACAAAGTTTTCTATTGCTTTTTTCAGTTGTGGTCCTCGCATATGCATAACGCGAATAAAATTAGTGACATGATCTGGCGATATTAGTCTGTTTAATAAACTGATGCCAGTATATTTCATATTTTGGATTGTTTTTGTTGCTTCATTAACAGCTTCAAAATATATTTTAGGATTAAAAATATTATCACAAAATTCTCTTGCAATGGTTATAATTGGTGGTTCTGACATTATTTTATAGCATTAGATTAAATTTGATCATCAAGTGTATATATTTGAAATGCTGTTAGTCCTGGAAATGGATGTTCAGCAGCTAAAACATTAACTCGAAAATATAAGTACTTGTTAACAGTGTTTTCTATCGGAATTGTAAAATATTGTGCTGTTGAAATGTAAGTGTCTGTTGTGCTATACAGTGTTGTCCAGTTGATATCGTCATTTGATCCTTCTAATCGCCAATTATAAATTCGACCAACACTAGAGTTTAATCGACCTCGCAAATGAAATTGCCAAACAGCAACTGCAATGGGACATTTAATTTTAATCCAAAAGTTTTCAACTTCTCCGTTGGTCGTCCACTCGTGTCTATCAGAAAAAGCGTAATAAGGATAATTTTCAGGATAATATGCTGATGCGCTTACCTCAAACCAAACTCGATTGTCAGTTGCTTTATAAAGTGTTGGAATATACCCAACATTGTTTTTAGTTCGTTTGTACCACTACCAGATACACTGTCAACATACGCCTTATTTGTCAGATCATTAAAGTTAACTGGAACACATGTAGTAGTTATTTTTTTGTCTCTCATGTTTATATTACCTGACATTGCTCCACCAGATTTTTTAAAGTATGGGGCAAGTTCTTCTTTTAACTGAGCATAACTGATAGCATCAGTATCATTAGCTGGTGGCGAGGTTGTTGGTAATCCAGTAATTTTTGAGTTATTACTCATCGTAAAGTTACCTGTCATTGTATCGCCGGCTTTGTTAAGTTTATTATCGTCAACAGATTTTAGCTGCGCATAACTTGCAGCTTGTGTTTGATTTAAGTTTTCTGGCGGATATGCAGTCTCCAAATTTATTAATTTTTTTCCTGACATGTTGATATTACCTATAACCGTTCCACCGATTTTATCAAGTTTGTTATCATCCACATACCTCAACTGTGCATAACTTACCGCTTGTGTATAATTTAAGTTTGCTGGTGGATACCTGGTCTCTAAATTTATTATTTTTTTTTTCTGACATATCTAAATTACCGCTTAAAGTTCCTCCTGTCAACGACAACTTGTTGTCATCAACAGATTTTAGTTGTGCATAACTGACAGCTTGTGTGTTATTAACATTTATTGGTGGATACGCTGTTTCTAAACCTAGTACTCGTTGATTTGACATAAACAGGTTTCCTGTCATTGTGTCACCGGATTTTTTTAGGTAACCTGATAAATCAATCTTGCCGTCTGTTATTGTTGTACTTTCAGTTTTTGACTTTGAATTGTCTATTAACGTTCCAAATTTTGTATAGTAGCTCATTATTTATTGTCCTACATAAAATTGTCAACATTAGTCAGTTTAATATAACGTAAAATTATATAACAAACAATGGTAAAATCGACGATATTGAATTTTGATACAGAGCGGTTGGTGAAACATAAACATAACAACGAACTTCCAGATTGTCATTATCTTATTGTTGGGCAAACTGGATCGGGAAAAACAAATTTGCTAATGAATTTACTTCTTGGCGATAATTTTAATTACGATCGAGTTTATATTTATACAATTAATCCGCAGCAAGATAAGTACGAGCTATTAAGCGAATATAATAATAAACTTCGTGATGATCTTGAGGCTGGCGAAGATTCTTTTATTATCAAACAACCAGAAGATCTTGTTCCAGTTAATCAACCCGACTCAGATGAACATAAGATAATAGTTTTTGACGATATTCCGCTAAACAATGTAGCAATGAACAAAATAAGATCGTATTTTTCACTGTCTCGAAATAAAAAATGTAATTCTGTTTATTTAGCTCAAGGTTTTTATAATGTTGATAGATTTATTCGGCGAAATACTGGTTGTTTTATATTATTTCCGGGACTGGACAATGTTGACGTTAGAAATATTGCAAACGAGCAATGTGGTGACGTAACAAAAGATAAATTTATTGAATTATATCATAAAGCTACAAAAGATAAATGTAACTTTTTCTTATTTGATAAGCTTACACGTGATCCAACTAAAATGTTTCGCTGTTGCATTGACAGTTATCTGCAGTAAAGTGTTTTCCACTTCTTAAAATTTTATAAAATTTATATATAATAATTATGGATAAACGAGCAAAGTATAGAAAACATATAGAAGATTTAAAAAAAACTTGCTCAATCTCAAGCAGCATTTAAGCAAAAAGTGCAGCAAGCACGACGCGGACAAGTAACTGCTGCAGAAACAACAGCTACGATTCTCAAACCAGTTACTGAAGCACTACTTGGAAAACAACCTGAAACTAAACCACTATCAGAAGAGGAATCTAAACAATTACTGGAAAAAGGTTTAGTCGGGCTTGTTAAAGAATAACAAAAAGCTGCTGTTGAAAAAATTGTTAGAAGATCTGATGAAGAAAAGGTAAAGTTAGCTAGAGAACTTGTAAAACATATTGCTGATCCTGCTGCTAGACAAGCTGAACTAAAACGGCTATTAAATAATCCACTTTTACTTGAACGAAGATTATCAGAAAGAGTATCAGTTGATCCGATTGGAAGAATGCTAGACGAGATGATGAAAAAAGTAAAAGTCAAATAATGTTGGAGGAGATGTACGAGGAAGAAAAAGCTAAAAAAAGAAGCTTTTAGAAAAGAACATGGACTAGATATAGAGGAAGAGAAAAATTTTAAAGATGCTCTAGAGAGTATAAATGACAAAATAAAAGATCATGAATATGAATCGTTTAACGAAAAATACGATTTTAAAAATGTGAGAGTACGAGATATTAAAAAAACTGATTACAACGCTGAAGAAAATATTAGTAGGTTAGAAAAAATAAACGAAGAAAATAAGAAACATTTAGACTATGTAAAAACTGGAAAATGAGAGCTACCGCGACAGTATCAGACAATACCGACACTGGATTATCGCTGATCTTTATATCAAAGCTATTCGTAATATAAAAAATAACATATATCGTGGTCATCCCTCTAGTGGTTTGAGTAGTGAGGCAAAAGAAATAGATGAAATACGTATGAAAGCTGATAAAGTTGTCTCAAAGGACATAAAAGATCCTATTGAAAGGCAAACTGAACTAAGTCGGTTGGTTGATGATTATGATGAACTTAATAAAAGGTTAAAGACAGCTGAAAAATCAAAAACAGGAACCGGTGTAAAAATATTTACATCAACTGCTGAAATGATAGGCAGATTAATGCTGTTGATATCATCAAAGGAAGCTG
Organism: Megalonaias nervosa; assembly: GCA_016617855.1. Lineage (NCBI taxonomy): Eukaryota > Metazoa > Mollusca > Bivalvia > Unionida > Unionidae > Megalonaias > Megalonaias nervosa. Next base: position 64,188 of record JAECUM010090694.1, read on the forward strand.
GTAATATTAGTGTTGAAATTGATAATGAAATTATTGATATATTAGATCATCTAAGATCAGAAAATTTATTAACATCTGACGAATACGAAACTTTACACCTTGATTTGATATAAATCAAGGCGATTTAATCGCAACGACTTAATTTTGTAAAAATATAGTAAATAACAATGCCAACAACATTATTACTAGACTCTAGTACAGCTGCGAAAGATAGTGCAAATTTTTCAGTAAATTATATTCCGGCAATACAACTTGATACTGAAAAACAGTATGAAATTGGATTAATTTCATGTACGTGTTGGCATTCCATGGGTAACGTAAAAACTGGAGTAAGCGATAAATTTGATTTTACTTTAACTCCAGCTCCAAGACCTATGTGGAAATTGGTTGAAATTCCGCAAGGAGCTTATAATATCATTGATCTAAATAAGACAATAAAAGAGCTTATAACAAAAGCTGGCGGCGTCGCTGACGATTTTGAACTGGCACCAAATTATAATACGTTACGCGCTAGGATGACATTAAAAAATAGTATGATAGTTAGTTTTATCTCACCAACAAGTATTGCTTCGTTGATAGGATTTTATCATGAAAATTATGTATCTGTAGGACCAGCCATTACATATGACGGTGAACTGCCGGTAAATATAACTGACGTAAACACAATATTAATAAATTGCTCTATTGCTTCTGGATCTTACTCAGCCCAAGGTAGTAAAGGACAAACGATATATAGTTTCTCGCCAGAAGTTCCACCGGGCTCGCTCATGCAAATTAGTCCACGGCAAGTTATTTATTATCAGCTAAATGTTGAAAATCAAATAACAACAATAAATATGCAGTTGACAGATCAATCTGGACGACAGCTGGATCTGAATAAGGAGGTTGTTACTTATTATTTACACTTACGCGTTGCGTAGTTTTATACAACCCCTTGATATAATGAAACAGAGAGAAAAAAATTTATCGAAGAAAAATAGTTGGAGGATTTTTTGGAAATATATTTACTAAAGTTATTGAAAATGCTCCGGGAATCGCGCGTAAAGTTGCACCAATTGCACTTGACGCAGGTAAAGCTTTTGCAACTGGAGCTGCATCTGCCGCTGGAACTGCGGTGGGACAAAAAATAGCTGATAAAATAAAAGGCGCACCGTCTTCATCTGAGATAAGACAAGTTATATCAGAAATCGCTCCAACAAAAGAAACTCAACGTGCTATGATAACAACAACAAAAAAACTTTTATCGCCAAAGGGCGAGCAGATCATACAAAAATTAATATCTAAAGTAACAGCGCCGCAATAATAAAATTTTATATAATCTAATAAATAAAAAATGTCTGTTAAAAGTTATCTCGATTTAACAGAAACGTATGACACCGATGACACTGTAACAGAATTTGAGTATGTTGAGTATCTCGATGAAAATTCTAATGAACCAAATAAAGCTGGTATTAGAACATTTAATACTCGAGACGAAGATGTATTTCTACTGCCACATAAGGCAATGTTAGAAGTTCGTGGACAGATTATGACAGTGGCCAATCCGCCTGTTGCAATTGCAGCTGGACCAGAAGTAACTCTTATAAATAATGGCTGGTGCTTATTTAAAAGTGCCCGATATCAATTAGCTAATCAAACTGTTGAGGATATTTCAAGTCACCTGCAAGTTGCGAGTACAATCTTAAATATTATTTCGTTTTCTGATGATTATTCAAGATCAACCGCAACGAACATGATGTGGTTTAAAGATACTGGAACTAGTGGTTTAGCCGTATCAAATGAACTTTTCTCCAAAGGTGTTTTAGTACACGGGGCTGATGCCGCTGCAGATTTTCCAATTGTAAGAAATTTTCTTATTTGCTAATGCTAACAATTTTGGTATAGCCGCACCAGATGCAGCCGCTAATCAAGATGCTACAAGAGTTTCTCTTACTGCTGCTTGTAATAATCTTGGCATAACACCACCAGGAGCAGCCGCAGACGGTGTTGCAATGTTAGGTTTAGTTAATAAAGCAATTAGCGTAAAAAAAATCCACGTTACAATGAAGGTTATACCAGAAGGAAGGCACTTGCAGAAGGATCACGTCAAATTACAATAATGCTGCCATTAAGTATGATTTTCGGTTTTTGTCGCGATTACAAGAAAGTATTTCGTGGAGTTAAACATACACTTATTTTAGATCGAGCAGAACAAAACGACTGCCTGTTTAGGTCAGGCGAAGCTGATGTACAATTTATCATAAATAAACTTGCACTATGGATACCACGAATAACACCATCAATCGATAAAATGTCAGATTTAAACAGTATACTCGATAAACATACACAAACAGAATTTATTTTCAACAATATAAAATATATCAAACAGCAGTTCCAAATACTACTGACTACACATGGCGAGTTACGACAACATGAAGCGAACAACTGCCGAGGCAATTATTTGTTGTATTTCAACTGCAAGCGCGGCGTGGTAACCAACAACAAAATAATGCGATATTTGATAATGCTGATGTCAGACGAATATATGCTAGACTAAATTCTAAGCAATATCCGGAGCGAACGATAGAATGTAATTTTGCAGATGACGCTAATAAAAATATTACTAGACCTTACATGTATCTACTCGACTCAGTGCAAAACTATCAGGATGTTGAAGATGGATCTCAGATATCAGTAATACTGGCCGCCATGTATAGCCTATCTTGTGCTGAAAAATGGCGTTAAACCCTATAACAACAACAACAACAACAACAACAACAACGTAAAATTTTGCCGGTGTTAGGTACATTAGGACTAGCAGCAGCGTCTGGAGCAATATCTGGCGCAACGAAAAAAGCAGTTGAAAGTCATGGTATCATTCGCTGCAGTGGAATAAAAAAATAGTTTAAAGATGAATTGTAAATGTCGATGGTAACAAAATTTTATGTGACTGATAAATATAATGCCACAACGAAAAACAAAATCTTCGAAAAAAGGAAAACAAAGCTTCCTCGAATAAAACAAGGAGGATTTCTTCCTTTTCTTTTAGCGGGACTAGCGGGAAGTATACTACCAAATCTGCTAGGAATAGGAGGACGAGGACTAACATTGCCAGGAACACGGCCACCCCGCTAAGTAACTTTGATATACTTGATAAACTAAAACAAGTACAAAATTTCCACGGAGTTTATTCTAAAGATGAACTTGCGGCAATTCCATTGCCGTCCGCTGGTGGTTCGTGTGTGATAAATATACAAGATTTTAATGACGGATCTGGTACACATTGGGTAGCAGTTTATGATAACAATTATTTTGACTCATTTGGACTTCCTCCGAGCGACGCAATAAAAAAATATATAAACAAAAAATATAAATAATATATTATTCGTCCAATCAACTTCAACCTGTTGGAACTTCTGCTTGTGGATATTATTGTATAATGTTCATTAAACAAATGTCTCAATCTCCTGACGTTGTCGGGGGATTGGAGCCTAAATTTAATTTTTTAAAGTTTGTTTTACAGTTTGACAAGCAACCTTCTCACGCCAATGATGAGATTGTAATAAATTTTTGTAAAGCTATCTAACGCTTACTAGTAATTTTATCTAAACTTGTGTATATAATGTCAACATATTGTCTCAAATGTAAAACTAAAACAGAAAATATCAATGAAACAACAGAAAAACAAAGAACAACAGGACGATGCTGAAAAGTCTTTGCGCAATTTGTGGAAAAAGAAAAAGTATGTTTTTAAAGAAATTATTCCCAGCGATAAAGTCGTTGGGATCTGGTTGCTCTGACATTGTCAGGGACGTTATTTAAGTAGACGACTAATTAATAGAATGATATGCAAGTGCGATTGTGATAGAGATTTATATCTTGAGCAAAATAAAATTGTCACATACTGTCAACGTTGTAACAACAGAGAAATAATAGGAACAGGTACAGACATACATAAAATAATTGGCAAATTGCCAGAACCAAAAGGCGGTTGGACATTACCAGGCCATAAATATACTGGACCTCATAATCCTCTTGATAAACAACTTGATGAAAACGATAATCTGCTGCCAGTACAAGAACCTTACAATCAAGTTGATGAGATAGCAATGCGCCATGATATCTGCTACCGGGACAACGAACAAGATAAGCACGGCTGTGATAAAGTAATGTTAGACGAACTTCGTGATATGAAACCGATAAATATGCGAGAACGTTTTGATAGAAGGCTGGTGCAGGGTTTTATTGGAGCAAAATATAAATTAGGACTCGGTGAAGAATTGTATGATGATTTTGCAGCTGAACTACACAAACCTAAAAGAAAAAGTTTACGCGACGTAAAGTTGTTGCAAATGCCGTTGATGATATCTGGGCGATAGATTTAGTAGATGTGTCAAATCTAGCTCAGTTTAACGATAATAAGATATATCTTTTTAATGTTATAGATATTTTTAGTAAATATGCTTTTAGTGTTCCAGTTTCAGATAAGACAGGAACGTCAATAAGTGACGCGCTAAAACAAATGATAACAACTACAGAAAGAAAACCAAATAGAATCTGGACCGATCACGGAGCGGAGTTTTTCTATAAAATATTTGAGCAGTTTTGCTCCAAAATAATATAAAAAAAATATGTTACAGGGAACGAGGGTAAAAGCGCTGTCGTCGAGCGATTTAATCGCACACTAAACGAAAAAATACATAAACATATGACAGCTAAAAATACGAGTAAATATACTGACAATTTACAAAACATTGTTGACGAATATAATAACACGAAACATCGGACCACTAAAATGTCGCCAAATGACACAATTAAAAATCCGATATTAGCAAATGAAAACATGTATCGCAGACACAAATTTAAAGTGGGTGATCGAGTTAGAATTTGAAAAAGGATTTACTCCAAACTGGAGCGAAGAAGTATTTGTTGTTGATAAAGTACTTTTAACAATACCTGTAACATACTCGTTAAAAGATTTATTAGGTGAGCCTATAACTGGCAGTTTTTACTAGCAGGAACTTCAGAAAACTGAACAAGATGTTTTCGTTATCTAAAAGTTATTAGGAAAAAAGGCAATAAAAGTTTAGTTAAGTGGCGCGGGTATAGCGATTAATTTAATAGTTGGATACCAACTAAGTTGATCCAATAATGTTATTATAAATTTGTTCGTATTTCACAAGTACGGATTTACATTTGATAGTTTTACATAACGAAATTAAATGTAATTTTCTTGCATCATCAACTGGCATCAAATTGAATATTTTAGCAAAAATAAAATCGTATTTTATGCTCCTTTGCTGGCCAGTTATTTTTAGATTTAAAAAAGGTTTGATAAGCTGCCAAAGTATTTGTTGTTCGGCAACAGTAAAATTAAATTTTATTATTTTTTAGCAATGTGATACTTAACATTATATCGTCCAATTGTCGGTCTGCTGTAATTTTTTCTGTCAACGACGGCGACTATCTCATCTTCATCGTCATTATTAAATAAAATATCATCTTCGCTATAGCTAGCAAATTTGTCTATTATATCGTTAGTGATTGTAATATTGTCTGCGACTTTATCGTTAGTGATTGTATCACTTGCAATTGTACCTTCCGCGTATATATCAGCAAGTCTTTTCATCAAGTTCATATTATAATATACTTTTATCTAATTTATTGTTATAAGATGACTAACGAGGTAAAATATCACCAAAAGGTTAATATCTTAAATTATAACGAACTAGCCGAAGCAGTTCGAAAATGTCTGTTAGGGCATAATTCTTATTCTGTCGACGTTATTGTTATGCAAGGCGAAAATGATAGGATATTACTAACAGCAGCAGAAAAAAATAAACTTAACGATAGCGCAATAATGACGCTGAAATTTGATAAAGATGATATTATAGCGTTTGCTCATAACTGCTTAACCAAAAAGGAGCTAGCAAATATATTTAATCATCGTATCTAAAGATAATCCAAGCATGATGTTCGCTTGAAAAAGCTGATCTTACTATTCTATCGGCAACAAATTTTACTACCCTGGGATTTACCTTGTAGTATTGAGCAGCAGATGGGATTGAAGGAAATTTGATTTTCTCATCTGTTTCGAGATTAAATGAAACAACAGGTTTTACCGGACATCTAAAATTAATACCACCACCTCGTCCTTTTCTCACATTTTCCTGCTGGGTAACTAGTTCTAAATTTTCCATTCGATTGTCAGTCTTTACGTTATTGATGTGATTAATAACCAAACCATTAGGTATAGGTCGGTTAAACGTCTCGTAAACAAAACGATGGCTAAGATAAATAACTTTATCGGCTAGTGTTCCTTTGATAGTTACCGTGAGATACCCCATATTATTCATAGAACCAACAACTTTTTTAGTTTTTCTTCTTCGAATAATTCCCTTATCATTTGCCTCGTATAAATCAAATACCGGATGCGGCTGAAATTCGTTTTGTAATGCTAAATTTCCAATATTGTCATCAGTAATCAAATTATTTACTCTATATACTCGTTGTCCTTCTGGAATATCATCGCAGAATAAAGTATAAATAAAATCTTTTCTAAAAATTTCAGTCATATCTGTGTCATCACCGTTCACTGAAATTATCATTCCAGCTGGTGTTTGTTTTCCTATAGATTTTTTTAGATTTTATGTTAATAACCGAACCAAGTGCATTTCCAGCATATAAGTTATACTTCGGGTGAACATGATAAGTTTCTTGCTCTTCCGTTGTCAATCTTATATATGTCAAAATTTCTGTCATTATACCATAAGGATTTTATATCTGTAATTGATTGTTCAACTGGCGTGCGGTGAGTTATCGATCGAACAAACAATTAGATATATAATATTACACTATATATAACAATGCTGAAATTACGTGATATAGCCAAGAAGAGCCTTATGGGAGAACCTGAAAAAATAGCGACTGCCATTACAGGATTTGACAACAGTTATCGGTTTGATAAACAAATCGTACTGGTAAATTTCACTGCAACAAATCTCTATCATTTGCTAGAGCCAACTGTAAAACATGAACTTGAAAAACATAAGGGTCTGAGAATATTAGTGCAATATCACGTTATATTTTCAAAGCTACTTGTGACGGAAAATGGACTGACAAGGAAATCGCAGACCCTTACATTAATGCAAAATCAAGGCGTGTTTTGCTTGGGACTAATCTTTTATCACTAGCTGATGAAATACACCAAGAAATTTGGAAAAAGATAGAAGAATTTACCTAATCGGGTTCGGGTTGGAAGTTTGAAATCATTACTGAAATTTTATTTCACACAATAAAATATAACGTATTACGCGGTAGTTCGTATATTGACTTACCACAAAAAATAAAAAATAAAAAATGCTGCATAAACGTAAAGAACGTTGATAACAGATGTTTTCAGTGGTTATTCTTTCTGCGCTATTTCCAGCAGAAAAACACGTTGATCGTGTTGACAATTATTTTAGTCACGTATCAAAATTAAATTTCAATGGTATTGACTTTCCAGTTACAGAAAATCAAATACCAAAGTTTGAAAAGCAAATTAATGTTTCAATAAATGTTTTCGGACTAGATGAAAAAGAAAACGTCTATCCGAGATATATTTCAGAAAAAGCTTCACAATCGACAGTAAACTTGCTGTTTTATACGAATCATTACGTTTGGATTAAAATCTGTAATTGACTCGTTGGCAGACAGTATAGTAAACAAAACAATAAAGAGTTCTTCTGTTATCGCTGCTTGCACGGTTGCTCTGACAATGAAACATTACAAAAGCATTTGCATTATTGTAGTGACGTACACCGAATAACAATGCCGTCCAAAGAAAATAGTTTATTACAGTTTGTCAATAATAATCACAAACTAAAAATTCCTTTTGTTATATACGCTGATTTCGAATGCTTACTTCAGCCTGTACTTGGCGTAGAAAATAATCCTGACAAATCGAGTACAAGAAAAACTCAAAGTCATGTTCCATGCGGAGTGGCGTATAAGATAGTTTGCTGTGCTGATTCGAGCTTATCTAAACCAATCAAATTATATCGCGGTAAAAATCCAGCTGTTTTGGCTTCTCAAGCAGTTAATTAGTGAAGTTGATAATATATTTAATCGTTTAAAAAGAATAACTCCAATGATAAAACTGACATCTCAAAAAGAATCTGACCACGAGCAAGCAGAATTTTGTTATATTTGTGAAAAAGCTTTTGACTCGCCTGATAATAAAAAAAGTACATGACCATTGTCATCTAACAGGACAGTATCGTGGAGCGGTTCATGATAAATGTAATTTAAGGTTTCATGCTCCAGATTTTATTCCAGTTGTTCTTCACAATTTCAGAGGATATGATAGTCATATTATAGTAGAAGCTTTTGGTGATCCTGGAATAAAATCTCGGTTAAAACTTGATAACGTGATTAAGTGTATTCCAAATAATTTTGAAAAGTATATGTCAGTTACTTTAGGTAAGTTGCGTTTTATTGACAGCCTACAGTTTATGGCAGCATCGTTAGATGAGCTAGTGAAAGCTTGTAGCGAGTTTAATAATCTACGAGACTGTTTTGGAGATAAATTTAATCTGTTGACAAAAAAAGGAGTATTTCCGTATGAGTATCTCGACGATTGGAGCAAATTTGATGAAACGTCTTTACCTGACAAGGATAAATTTTATTCGCAACTCAAAAATGAAAATATTATAGATGACGAGTACAAATATGCACAAGATATTTGGAATAAATTTAACTGCAGAACATTTGGTGATTATCATGATTTATATTTGAAAACAGATGTATTACTACTAGCAGATGTTTTTGAAAGTTTTCGTCGAGTAGGCTACAGCAATTACGGACTAGATCCTTGCTGGTATTACTCTTCCCCTGGGTTATCTTGGGATGCTCTGTTAAAGTTTAGTAAAGAAAGGTTAAAATTACTGACTGACGTTGATATGTTCAATTTTATCGAAAAAGGTATCAGAGGTGGTATTAGCGTGATAACAAAGAAATATTCCGAAGCAAACAATAAATACCTGAAAGAAAGAGTACAATCCTAAACTTCCTTCGAAGTATATAATTTATCTAGATTGTAATAATTTGTACGGTTATTCTATGGCAGAACAATGCCCTTTGGTGGATTTCGTTGGATTACGACTGACCAATTTCTATCGGAGACAGAAAAAAGATACCTGACGATGTTTCGTATTTCGTTGAGGTTGATCTCGATTATCCAACTTCGATACACAATTTGCACAACGATTACACAACAATCATGCAGAATCAAGGATAATAGATTATAGTTTGTTATCTCAAGAACAACAAGCGATAGCACCACCAAGACAAAATTCTATGGTACAAAAACTAGTACCAAATTTACTCGATAAGCGAAATTATGTTTTGCATTATAAAGTTTTAAAACAAGCAGTAGATGCTGGCCTTGTGTTGAGGAAAGTTCATAGAGTTTTAAAGTTTAATCAGTCACCTTGGATGAAAGGTTATCTTAACTTAAACACTTCGAGAAGAGCTGTAGCGAAAACCGATTTTGAAAAACGCTTCTTTAAGCTTATGAACAACTCCGTTTTTGGTAAGACGATGGAAAATATTAGAAAATGAGTAAATATCGAGCTAGTTAATGATATCAATCGCAGGAATAAACTTGTGTCAGACGATGATTTTGTTAGTATGAAAATTTCTAATGAAAATCTTGTCGCGATACAAAGAAGAAAAACAAATTTAAAACTAAATAAGCCAATTTACTTTGGAGCTTCCGTGTTAGATTTATCAAAGTGGCTCATGTATGATTTTCATTATAATTTGTTAAAAATCAGTGGCCGTCAAGTAGACTATTGTTTACTGATACCGACTCGCTAGTGTATGAAATCGAATGTGAGGACGTCTATCAGGATATATACGATAATCGATATTTGTTCGATCTTTCCGATTACCCTCGTGACAGTAAATTTCATGATGACACAAATAAAAAGGTTATTGATAAGTTCAAAGATGTAATGAACTCGAGCATCATCAAATACTTTATTGGATTGCGCAGTAAAATGTATGCTGTATTGCTAGACAATAATAAAATAACAAAAAAAGCAAAAGGTCTGCCTCGCGATTTTGTTAAAAAGTTTATGAAATTTGATGATTACAAGTATGCACTTGACGGCGGCGTTAGTTTTATAAGAGCAATGGCTATTCGAACAAATCATCATAAACTCGAAACAGATGTCATTATCAAACGCGGTTTAAGTAATTTTGATGACAAACGTTATTGCAAAAATGGAGTAGATACATTTGCACTTGGGTTTGTTTTGATGATAGATCTATACTCGATATTGTATTCGATGACTAAGGTATAAAATTTTGTGTAAACAATAAAAATAATGTTTGAAAATTTGACACTGACAAATAGCTACAATAGCAAGATCAAATATCTAATGATAGACGGCAAACAGTTGACAGTTGAAGTTAATAATGAAATATCAGGTATATGTTTTGCCGCAGCTCGTGACAAGCTAAAACTTTCGCTTATCAGATCTGGTGACAGCGAATATTTCAATTACCTTGAACAACTGAGCCAGAAGTTATCAGCAGGATTTAAAAACTTTCATGATCCGATCAGTCAACAAAAATATACTAAACTTACCATCGATCTCGATCGGTCAAAAGTATATTTTATCGACAAAATATATTCTCTTAACAAGCTGCAAATAAAAGATTTGTTCCAATGTCGTCGCTGTGTGAGCGGCAAAGTAAAATTCTGTCTCTATTATCGTGATGATGAAATATTTCTAATATCAACGGTTGAAACATTGATAATTGGTGATGAGGTATGAACAATAAAAATAATGTTTCACTTATATTCTCGTATTTGTTTGAAGGAGGTAGAGGTTTTAAAAACTGTAAGTCGTTTTGGGATAGGGGTTGGTAGGTCTCCGAGATGGTAATTTATATTTGTTTGGAGGGTCTCCGAGATGGTAATTTATATTTGTTTGGAGGTGGGTAAAGGTCTTGGATTATATTTGGGCTAGAAATCTCCTTACTAAAAAGTGTAAGTCGTTTTGGGATAGGGTTTGGTGGGTCTCCGAGATGGTAATTTATATTTGTTTTGAGGGTTTGGGAGAGGTCCTGGGGCTAGAAGTCTCCATTTCCATTATTACTCTGGCAACTGGCAAATCATTGGAGTGATCTTCTATCGTCTGATTAGCAAGTTGACACTTAGCTGTTTGATATAAGCTCCAACCGTTAATGACCAATGTTATTTCAGCACCAGCTGCATTATTACCGCCAGCAGCTGTTTGTAGTCGGCCTTTTTACCTCTGTATCATTGCATTATGGGGCAACAGATACACATCCTCATCTCGAGTATTAAATACGATGCTTCCTGTTTTATTAAGATTGTTAGAATCGTTGTCGAGATACTCGATGTATTCGAATTCGCTTGTTGAATTATCTTATTCCAACGTCTCCGCTAAATCGATGTAGGTTCTGGGAGATGATGCTTTCATTATTTAGATAAAATTATTTTCAACTTTTGTTAACAAAAAGACAAAAGGCCCGACTAACCGGCTGGGCTTTTACTAGCGGAGGGGGCTTACAAGACGCTAAAACAAAACGGGAACTGGCCGTGGCTGAGCCCCAACAATAAGCTTTCGTATTATCTCTTCGCCCTTTGGAGAGAGCAGCTTCTTGGTAGTAGCTATCATAATATGCTCTGCTGATCGAGTAGGTGCAGTCTCCGAAACGGCGGTTTTTATAGCAGCAGTGGTAAGTAGTCTCACATAAAGGGTTTCTTAGCCAATCCATATTTTTGAATTTGGATGACAGCATGATTTTTATCCACCCAGCCACCCTCACTCCTCCCCCGGGTTAGTCTAAACAAATACGAAAACAACTTTGTTGAGGCAACAGTGTCGATTCCTTTGTCGATTACCTAACTCGAGGACCTATCAAGGAAATTATCATTGTCGTCAAAACAAAAATATGGTTGGTTCAGAAACTCCCCTTACATAAGACTACTGCGATTTATTTTTAATACTCGCACAAAATTTTACATAAGATCACTATTTTTGACATTCACACGAAATTTACTGTAATAACGAATCTAAAAAATCCACCTTGCTAACATCAACACTATCAGACTTTTTACAACCCAACGCGAATATGTTAATGCCATCAGAACAATATCGCTTGTGATCAAAATTACACGTATCAAATTATATGATAACATCAGTCTCAACTTTAGGACAATTTGATCTTATTGCCATCATCTGAACAAGACCAGAAAATCCGTCTAACGCAGCCTTATAATTATCGAATCCTATCACCTTACCTACTAAATTTCTTTTCATGCGTTCTGCTCGTTTTATAACTTTATTATCGGACTGATTTAAACAATATATTTTACTTCGCAATCCGATAAACTCGACGAAAGGAACAAAATTTTTTTCATCCTTACACTTTCCTATAACGTTTTTGTTATTGTCACAGTGAAATCTGTTGGGGGGGTTGGGGGGGTATTTTTTTTTTTTTGATAATCTGAAAGATCAAATAAAACTCTTGATAAATATCATCAGGTTCTACCTTATACATTAGCGAGTCAGTGTCTGTAAATAACAGTTCTGCATCAGGCCAGTTAACCTTAACAAAATCATAGCGGAACCAATACATTAACTTCTTTGATATCTCAAGTGCTGCCATACCGACATAAACTGGCATGTTCAACTTCAAATTTGTCTTTCTTTTATGAACGGCTACTAGCTTTTCAAAATCATCAGATGCAATAAGTTTATTACGACGTTCCAGGTTATTAATGATTTCAATACTGACTCGCTTTCTGATATTTTCAATAGTCTTGACAAAGACGCTGTTGTTCATGAGCTTGAAAAAGTTGTTTCGAATTCTGTTTTTGTAACTGCTCTCTGGCTAGTATTAACGTCGATATAATCTTTCATCCAACGTAACTGATTAAATGCTAGCACACGATGAACATTTCTTAGTACCAGGCCATGATCAAGTGCCTGTTTCAGATTGTTGTAATGCAAAACGTATCTCCGCTTGTTAAGCAGATTAGGAACTAGTTTATGAACAACAGATTTACTCTGCGAATAATTTTGTTGTTTTACTGATAATACACTGTAGTCGATTAGCATTGATTCTGGACAAAATGGATAATCATTATGCTTATCATGATGCTCAACAGGATAGTCAATATCAATTTCAACAAAATAAATAATATCGTCTATTACAATGTTATCAGTTTCATCAAAAAACTGTTTTTCACTGATCCATCTGAGACCACCGTATGGCATAGACTAAGACATTGCATATCCTTAAAGATTATTTCAATCGAGGGAGATTATAAAGCTTGATGGCGCTGTATTATCATAGTCGTGTAAATATTTATTGTTGGCCCTTTTTTTTTTTTTTTTTTTTTTTTTTTTTTTTGTTATGAGACATTTTCGGCCTCTGATTCCCTTCCCCGCTCGATGAAACAGAATATATCTGGGTCTGTTAACAACTTCAATTTTATTTTGCTATGTTCAGTAATGCATCCCAGATTAATCCTGGTGCAGAATAGTACCAAACTGGGTCGAGTCAGTAGTTATCAGCGCTGACATCTCTGAAGTTTTCACTATGTCTGCAAACAACAACACATCTCTAATAAGATACAAGTCAGGATAATAACCGAATTGTGTACAGTCTAACGAGTCCCATATCGGTTTAGAATAATTGTAATCACTTACGCTTTCAAGATTTAACCGAGAATAAAACTTATCATTGTCAGATAAACATGTTTCATCAAATCTATCCCACTTTTCAAGATATTGGTATGGAAAAATACCTTTGTGTTAACAACTTGTCACCGAAATGCTCAGTCAAATTATTAAACTTCTCGCAGTCTTTTTCAAGCTCATCCAACGATACTGCCATAAACTGCAAACTATCAATAAATCTGAACTTGCCAAAAGTCACGGACATGTACTTTTCAGTGTTATTTGGGATGCACTTTATTTTGTCGTTGTTGTTAATTTTCAGACGGTTTATTATATCCCTGTTGCCAAAGGCCTCAACGATAATATGAGAATTGTTAAAGACAAAAGGAATAAAATCTGGTGCGGCAACAACAGCAGAACCAACTTTATATGCCACTCCATAAGTAATATGTTCTTGAATTTTCTTCTCGAAGATTTATCAGGGTTGTAATGTGTCGAATTATGAATAAGTATGGAACTTAAAACTGAATTCATTGTGCATAAAAATTTTATTACAGTCAAGCCAGCAAGGTATTTGTGAAGGGTGACTTCGACTTTTTCATCATGTCAGTATTAAACTTGAAACGCCAGCATCTACGGCTCATTTTAAATTGACCCGGGCATCACAACGCTGTCCTGAGAAAGTAAACATTAAAGTTACCGACCATAACCGCTTGATGTGAATCCCATGTCAAATAGTCATTTATAAAGGGAAAGTTGATATGCATCGTATTTCTCAAAATTCTAGGCTGTCAAAATCTGACGAAAGAAATAATTATCTTGGGGAAAATTAGGAACCGCAGATTATGATTGGTCAGTTTAAATTTAGGCGTACAACTTGGAAGCAATGTGAATTTTAAAGTAACGACCTTGGTCAAATTCTTTAGTCCGAGAGATTTCCTGCGAGAGGACAAGACTTGGCTCCGGGGAAAAACTAAAGAACAGTTCTTTCCACGTTAAAAAAAAGGGACCAGGTGGCTGTCTTGTAAGAAAAGATAGGCTTTAGTGCTAGGACGCACAATTACTGAAAAGAACAGCATTACGGTACGCAATTTTAATTTTCATGTAATTTTCTATTGTATTTGTCTTGTTTATGCAAATGTGTTTGATATGACTAGGATCTATACTATGTATCGTTTATTCAATTTCATGGAAATCTGTTGATACGCTAGTGTTGTTGATGCAGTTTATTTCTTTAATTTTATAGTTGCTAGTTCATTGATAGAATTAACTGATTGCATGCGATCCAAAATTTCAGATTTGTAGGATTTCATAGGGTTATATGAATTAATTTCCTTTGTCTGTTAGGACGATACTGATTATCGTGAGTTAACGATATATGCATATTTAATATGATTTTGTAATGCTTTAATAATCTTGTAGGTTAGCAATTGCTATGAGCTAGAAGTTAGTGAATCTTATGCAATAGTAATCGATAGTATGTATCTTATTGAGTGGAGTTGACTAGGTTGACTGTCTAATGAGTCATGTGGTAGCGTATGCAGAGAGATACGGGCATGTTATATGCACTGCTTACATGTTAATTTGTGGTCAGTTGTTGGAAGCGAGAGTGGTGATCTATCGAATTAGGTCAGACTTGGATGTATTTTACAGGGGCATTTGTAACTAAAGATAACGATTGTACCTTACTCGAAATACAGTCTAAATTTGTAAGGACCATTAATCGTTAACGTCACATTATGTCAGAATTTATGCAGTGTTTGGATAGCTAGTTTATGCTTTCTGAGTAATGAAAGTGAGAGAATTTTATATACGTATAGAAGATGTTACATATAGAGATTTAGTGGTAATCTTGTCATTCAGGGAAACAGCTCCCAGGAACTGATGGGGACAGTCAGAAAGACGGAAGTCCGGAAAGAGATGATGTGTTCAGAATAGAAAGATCAAGGAAGATCAAACGTATACACGTGAAGGTGGGAAGACGTGTGATACCAGAGACAAAGATAGGAAGCGACGCTAGGTGATGCAAATCCGGCTTGGACATTGTGCTCTTTTCACCACTCGTTACCATGATGAAACGAATCCAAAATAGAACACTGCTATTGAAATTCTGTTAACGTAAATTTGTTTGAATTGGACCTGACGCTATTAGTTTTCTTCCTGTTATTGATTACATTTTCTATTTTCTTGTCTAAAGGGGGCTCGTATTGTATTATTTCTTCTCAATTGTCTTGCTCAGTTCTCTGTTGATGTTCTATCTATCCACTCACACCGGGCAATAAAATCGAGGGAGGTCATCCTCTAGATAACGACTGCCAAATCTAATTAACCATCCCTCTTTACCAAGAGGGGCAACGTTACAAGGGTTATTTTCTGCTCCTAGCACTGGAAGTAAAATAGACTCGAAGTCTGCGTAAATAACAAAAGGCACTTTCATCTTGTGTCTGTAGTTTGTAAATTGTAATATCTTTTCATCTTCGTCAGGCATAGATATCCACTATACATCAGAGCAATACTCGAGATGTCGATCAAGTAGTTACTGAGAATTACAGCAGTGCAAGCATCTGACACATAAATATTTCTTTTCTTTATGCTTGTTGTACTGACCTCCGACTAGCCCGTTAAAGTTTTTATCCATGCGTAACAATTTTTATAAAACAATAAATTTATTGTTGTTTGTGATGCACGATCGCTGATGTATCTGGGATATACCTTTTATAATGTATCATCGACACCAAATACATTAATACCTCCTGTTAACCAAATACATTAATACCTCCGATTTCTGGATCAAGATATATAATGTCCTAAACAAATTGCAATATGAACATTTCAGCTCCGAGGTCGATTAAATACTAGTGTCGGGCGATGATACAAATGGAGACTCGAGGCAGATAATGACAATATGATCTGCAACCGGATAATATGTTACTTCCAGCAAGCAGTATATACTTGATCCTGCTGTAACCGTCACCAAATATATGTACTTTACAATATTCTGTGTTAATGCTTAAAGCCTTTTTCCCGGCTTGACAATGTTTCAAATATACACAGTTGATGATTTAATGTAAGACCCATTATAACGAGCAGCGACCCACCAATCATTGCGGTTGCCAGAGAATTTTATGAAAGAATACTTGATCGCTGTACACGGCATGGAAGCTCAGTTGCGGTAAGTACCGATCCACCCTAGGTCAGACGAGCTGAGGCTGTAGGAACTATTACTCGGTATAAAATACTAGATGAACGTAACCTGCTCAGCTAAAATGGAAGAAACTTCATAGTCACCTTGTTGATGAGAAGCCCTCAGGTACTTCATAGTCACCTTGTTGATGAGAAGTCCTCAGGTACTTCATAGTCACCTTGTTGATGAGAAGCCCTCAGGTACTTCATAGTCACCTTGTTGATGAGAAGTCCTCAGGTACTTCATAGTCACCTTGTTGATGAGAAGTCCTCAGGTACTTCATAGTCACCTTGTTGATGAGAAGCCCTCAGGTCAAAGCTGCCTTAAGAGAGTATGATGCGATAAGTAAATACTCTTCTACTCGCATATGTGCCGAAAAAGAACTTGAGATTGAAAAGCTGTTGCCGAAAATATTGCTCAAATTTAATAGGGAAAATCTACTCACCAACAGGTCGATACTTATTACAAGCCATGGGTGGTAAGAAGTTTGAAGCGGACCGCTTGAAAAAGATTCACGAGGAACTTGATAAAATAAGGAAAAGTAGTCTAAGGAGGCACAAGCATCTACAAGAAAAGTCGTGTATTCCGTCACCTCTGCATGGACTATCATGATGTAGATACTGTTGTTAAGATTGCCGATGATCGTTACGAAGCTAATCTTTTAGTGACAACTTACTTTATACTTGTCGCACCGTTAACTCGAGAAAAAGGGTATAACTACAGTGTCGAAGAGATTAATGCCACACTAAATTCTATATCAGACATCGACTCGAGGTTAAAGACTGTGTTTGATACTGAGCGTACTTTATTCTATGAAGCGCCTGGCGAAATTTTAGCTGTCAAAACAGCCATCGATGATGATGTTATTGATACTTATGTAAATCCGGATCGAGCAAAAAAATAAAGATAACGATTATTACAAAAAGAAGCTGCACAAATATTGACAGAGGATAGGTATCAAAACATCAAATATCTTATTGCAAATCATTTACAATTATAGCTGATAGTGACTTCGGCACTAGTGCTGGACCGCCAGTAGCTGATGGCCTACCGTACTTAGGCACCAGTGTTGGTCCGCCAGTAGCTGATGGCCTACTGTACAGCATACGCTACTATGCAGCTATACTTATTAATGAAAAATTTTGGCATAATGGATATTTCAAGAGTAGCTGATTTTTTAGACTATTTTCAAGCTCAATTTGGTCCACTTGTTAATGATATTACTCATATACCCACGCTCTTCAATCCCCCACCCCTCTAGTCCGTGGATCGTAGTCGTCTGCCGTATACTGATATAACGTAATTTAGACTTTACATGTACAGAAGTTTTCTTGATGATCCTGCTAACAACGATTTTCGTGTGATCGATAAGTTTGCAGGTGGTAATGTTCTCACTGTCGCATAGCTTTATTTAAGGCCATCATACAGATGAAACAAAAAAATAAAAAAAAAGAGCGTGATCGACTTAAAAGAGCGTGATCGACTTAAACCACATCTCAAAGGACATTCCAGAAAATAAAAGAGATGAGCTCGTTCAGTACTACAAGTACTATCACAGGAAGCTGTAATGTTCAACGAGGGCCTGTAAGTTTTATGACAAAATCTTGAAACTAACCACCTATTTTCCAATGGTTCTAACAACAACCGGTATTGCCACAGCAGGTGGTACCGCTAATCCTTTTATGCTCATTAAATCGGGTGCCGGTGTTGCTTTATTAGTGACTAATAAGAAGCTGGCGCCAAAATATGAGAATAAACATGTGGCTTGTAAGATTGCAGCAGCAACGTATACTAAAACACTTAATCAGCTGAGGACGTATTAGAGAGGCGAGAAGTTTATTATGCTCGACTTAATCCAGGAGTTTAGTGTAAAAGATGATATGCTCCGTGATCTATTGCCATCTCGAATATCAAAATATTAAAAAGAATATGATGGAAAGCTTAATTAAGTTCTATCTAAGTATACGATGATGAATATAAAAGTGGAAAATGCTGATCAAAAAATGAAAAAGATCTTGCACGACGGAATGCATCTTAGTTTTAAGTTGAACAATGAAAAGTATGTAAGTATAGTACTTATTTCAAAGGCACCAATACGATCAAATTGTCTCTTATTAGAACAGAGGATTTTGAATAATTTCAGTTCTTGTCGGATTTAACGGACGGACTGTCAGAACAGGTGAATAATCTCTATAATCCAACAGCGCAGGACATGTACACAAAGATTACTGTTGACAGTAGCTTGAGAAAGTGCTACCGCGATAAAACAATAAAGTATCGCATAACAGTTTTATCAAGATGTTAGAACCAGTTTGTTTGATCAGCGGTTTGATCAAGTATGATGACGAGTATCATCTTATTACCAGGACAAAAATACTTAAGATTAATCAGTAAATGCCTTTTGCTAGCTTATTGTTGCAGCAACTTTTCATTTTTTATGTACCACGTTTGTTCTCTAATTGCCTTTGCCTACTCTCTAATTCAATTTGTCAGCTAGAGAGATTAAGTATGTGGGGATCCGCCTTCACCCAATATAATTCACCACTCCGTATTTGCCATTGCAACATCAACGATTTGGATCCGACGATTAATGATCAACCAATATAGGTGGAGTGAAATCCCAGGGGTGGTTTTGCCGAATCTGTTGGCATTTCCAAAGCATATTTGCAACGGTAAGTAGGGATTGGTGAATTCTATTGAGTGAAGGAGAATCCCCATATACCCTTTCGGTTAGTGGTTCTCGTCGTATAAACATTGTTCACGAGCAGTGGCGTAGCGAGGGTACTTAGCGCCCGGGGACAAAACATAAACTTGGCGCCCCCTTCGAGTGCATCTGAGATAACGAATAGTTGTATTTTCCTCATTTTGGCGCCCCTTGGCACATGGCGCCCGGGGACAACTGTCCCCCCCCCCCGCCCTCCCCAAGCTACGCCACTGTTCACGAGCAAATATAGATATAGCCTGAAAGTACTCAGGTCTCACTGGATAGTTTTGTATTTTGACACCTCCCTAATTTTTAAGGTAGAAGGCATGAACCTAATTATCATAAGCCTAGCATTTATAAATTCACACAGAAGCTAAATCTGTAATGTGGTTTAGATTTACTTTGAGTTAAGCTTGAACATGGGTTGGCTTGTTTGGTGACTGCCTGTCACAGTTAGACTAGCACTGGAGATCAAATGCGTAACTCGGGCTGCAAATGAACAGCCAACTTGGCTTACGTATTTATGTATGTCTGCTACAGGGGCAAATATCTAAAAATCGAGATGGTTGAGGGGTGATGAATAGTATGCTAATTTGTTATAGTACTAGTGAACTTTATTCATGCATAAGGCACATACTAATTCTTTTAGCCGCCTTGTCACGGGAAAATAGTCAAAATAGCTCTTTGCTGTCAAAAATGAATGTAAAAAAGAGGGGTTGGTGGCAGTGTTGGTTCAGTATAAAAGCCACTAGTTGTGTAAGAAATTAACCTGATTGCCGCAATCAAAATCTCACATGCATGCTTTCTACAAAAATCATTAGTTTGTTTTTATTTGTATCTTCAGTGTAAAATTATTCTCATTTTTCTGCAATAGGTCATTGTCGGATGAAAATTCACCAGATAAACTGTCCAGTGAGACCTCAAATACCACCTAAGGACATTTTTGGCCCCGAGCAAATGCATGATGGTGCTTTTGCAGCCACCACCGATGGGGTAAAAGGGCCACTGCTAACAGGTGCTTCAACAGATGACGGCAAAGATCTTAAGTTTAGAAGAAATTTGTCCACATTGTTTTGGCGTCCGGCATATATATATATATATATATATATATATATATATATATATATATATATATATATATATATATATATATAATTTCCCGTGTAGTTCAGGTATTTGCTTGTTATTGAGTCATATTTAATACTTGAAGCATAGTGTTGACATTTCAATTTAAGAATAAGATAATTAAAAAGGCAATACAACAATCATTATGGTTGTCCTCACTGCGTCAGGTCTTGAACCTGTACACGTATGCCAATTATGCGTGTTGTGTTACATTCGCAAAGCCAATGTTGCTGAAACAAACTTCACTCTAAAACTGTTTGCAACCAAAGATTGCCGCTGTATAAAGGTGACAAAGAGCATCTAGTGAAAAGACAAAGTAAAATATAAACACACACACACACACACGAAAAATTCGAAAGGTAAGATTTTGTGTTTTTATCAATTTCATAGAGTTTTGTGACAAAAATCAAACATCCCTCTGAACACTACATTTCTTTACGATTTCAATCATTTATAATATCTTCCACAGCTTGACAGGTATTTTTGAATACTTCTACACAATCTGTCAAATCCAGACAAAAGGCAATTTAATGTTAAAATTGAATTTAAACTGACTTGGTATTGGTGTCTCAAGTTAAAACGGATACATAAGTAAAATCATGTCCTCTTTTCAGATAATGAGTGGATTTTAAATGAGAAATTAACGGAAATTTAAAGTAACGCATAGTGAAAAGATTTCCGTTACTTAGCAAAGGTCGGTGTAAAAAGGATATTCTGTTTTTATGATGTCCGGTATTCGTAGTTTCACCCGACGTAAAACAAAATACTTTCTCAGCTCGTTATTATCCCTTCAGCGCTCTGTGATGGTTACTCACGTTTCGCTTAAAACTGCGCTCACCTTGCATTCGAATCATTTGTAACCATTATTGCTTGATACTATAGATTTTTATTTACATCTGTATGGTTTATTTATTTGTCTGCATTGTGTGGTTTGCAGGAGGGGGGATCCTCATTAAAGGTAATAGCTACCAATACATGACAGCATATATCTGTCTTTATATATCCATATCATCAAAAATGTGTTATTTGGTTCTAATGCCTTCTAGGGGTCAGTACTAGATTGTTGTTTAGTTCTAATGCCTTCTAGGGGTCAACACTAGGTGTCTTGTTTGGTTCTAATGCATTCTAGGGCTCAATAGCTACCAACACCTGACCTTCATTTGTTTCTCTTGTCTTTATATGTACATAACATATTCAAGATGAGATGTTTGGAGCGAATGCTTTCCAGGGGTCAGGACTAGATGAGATGTTTGGGGCGAATGCCTTCCAGGAATGCCTTCTACGGGTCAGTATTAGATGTGATGTTTGGTGCTAATGCCTTCCAGGGGACAGTACTAGATGTTCTGTTTGGTGCTAATGCCTTTCAGGGGTCAGTACTAGATGAGATATTTGGTGCTAATGCCTTCTAGGGATCAGTACTAGATGAGATGTTTGGTGGGAATGCCTTCCAGGGGTCAGTACTAGATGTGTTCTCTGGTGCTAATGCCTTCTAGATGTCAGTACTAGATGAGATGTTTAGTGCTAATGCCTTCTAGGGGTCAGTGCTAGATGAGATGTTTGGTGCTAATACCTTCCAGGGGTCAGTATGAGATGTGCTGTTTGGTGCTAAGGCCTTCTAGGGGTCAGTACTAGATATGCTCCTTGGTGCTAATGCCTTCCAGGGGTCAGGACTAGATGTGCTGTTTGGTGCTAATGCCTTCCAGGGGTCAGTACTAGATGTGCTGTTTGGTGAGAATGCCTTCCATGGGTCAGTACTAGATGAGATGTTTGGTGAAAATGTCTTCCAGGGGTCAGTACTAGATGAAATGTTTGGTGGGAATGCCTTCCAGGGCTCAGTACTAGATGAGATGTTTGGTGGGTATGCCTTCCAGGGGTCAGTACTAGATGAGATGTTTGGTGGAAATGCCTTCTAGAAGTCAGTACTAGATGAGATAGCAGCAGGGAGGATGAACAGACCACTTTATAGAGCAGTCCATTTATGAAAATAAAACTACGAAAATTAACAGACAAGCATCAATAACGTTAAACCGAGGCTTCTGACCGGGTTAGCACATTTTTGTTATTTGTTTTCTCTTGAGGCTTGCTTGTCAAATTTTTATGCGCCCTTGTTTACTAACCCAGGACACTCACTGTTGGTCGTCACCCTCCATGCTGCTGTGTGTGGTAAAAAAGTAACGGTTACGTGGCGTAATTAAAACATTATTATTGATATACTAATGAGCGATCCTACGCTAAGCATGGAATCTCGTACAGCTAAACTAGCTCGACAGAGATTAGAGTTAATTAAGAAATATCTTCCCGTCCGTGATTCTGTGTCAAACAGCAACTACAAGCACGTCAGGAGTCTCAGTTGGAATTTACAGAAGGTGCAGAACAGTTATTTAAACCAATTGTCGAACCAACCAAGAAAATTGTTGCATCAACTGAGGCAGCACCAAAAGCTCTTGAAACATTGCCTGTTGATATTGCTGGCCGTCTTCGAGCAACTCAACCACCACCCCGGCAACCTCCTCAACCACATCCTGAAGTTCAACCACAACCTGAAGATCAGCCTCCTCCAAATGTTAGAACTAACATTACAGATAAATTTACGCCGGAAGGTATTGCCGCTATCAATGACCCAAAGCAAATAATTAAAATTTCCTCGTTTGGATATAGTAATAGAGATAACTGTGTAAAATCCGAATATGTTAAAACTCTGAAATCTACCGATTGGGTTAAAGATGTATATTGTATCACTGCTAATATTCCGCAGATCAGATCTGAGGGAGATGCTAATCAATTTAGCATTTTTATCCAAGCAGTAGATGAGTATATTGAACAAGTAAAACAAGAAAGGAAACGAAAAGAAGAAGAAATGAAGTTACAACTTAAAGAAGCTAAACAGAAATGGAAATCGCTCTCAAGAACAAGTAAGAAAAAAGCAGACGAAACAACAAGTAAGGAAGAAGAAAAATGGTATGATACAGATCCTGGCCTCGGTGCCACTGGAAGTGGTATTGCTACTCAAGGAAGTGGCCTTGATAAACTTTGTCCCAATAACGTCCTTGCCGATGTTGATAGACTAGAAATTCTGATTGGCGGAAAACGAGCGGACAATAATTTCCTAGAAATCATTAACGAAGCAGCTGCTATTTGTCAGAGATTATTTACAGACGGTATCATGGACATTAATGTTTATCAGTCCCTCATCGATGAAACCGTTGATGATTACCGCACTGATTGCTGCAATTAGATGATGACAAGAAAATAATATGATCATACATAATGCTCAACGTGGACCTGTATAGGTCAGGGTGATGAATTCGCGATTACCAACATATAAAGCGATCTACGGTGATGGACTCGGTGATGTTGTTCATGGTCTATTCAGAAGGATAGCCAAAAACAATACCGATTGCAAAGCAAGTGGGAATGAAAGCTATTGACGTTGTACGTGATAAAGGTATTGGTGCTGTTGGTGATGTTGCTAGTAAAGCATTCTCAGCAATCAGGGATAGACTAGCATGATTAATACGCAGAACGTCAGCGGTCCGACCTCAGCCAGTAAATTTGTCCAGCACTAAAGTTATGTCAGCAGGTGTCAGTAAAATAATAAATCAAGCTGCAAAGCAAAAACTGGCAGAGTTGGCTGGTGTAACCCTATCAGAAAAAGAAAAAATATAACTGCTAGTCTGATAGCAGGAAGTGGTCTTCGTGTTAGACGATAACAAATATAAATAATGTTTAAACGTGTATGATCCAGCAGGATGAATAGGTACGCAATTATCAATATTAATCTGACGCACGTGTACCTAACGCACGGGGAAGAATCGAGCTGTAAGTTCAGGATAGAAGGAGATATTTCCTGCCCGCTGAGGTATTCACTGAGATCGAAGGTAGGCTTTTGAAAGCAGATGATACAGCGTACGGAATTGATGATCAGGTTGGTTTTGTTAATAAGGGCGTCATGGCGTTATTTAACAGTGCCACGTATAGCATCGACGGAAGAAATACTGAATCATGCCTTGAAAACATCGATGTTGCCACGACGATACTTGGTCTTGCAAGATACAGCGATGATTACTCGAGATCAGCTGGTTTATCAATGATGTTTGCAAAGGATACCACTGATCAGCCAGAAAGCAGCAACGTAAAACTGAATGCAACTGGAACTGAAGTTGCATCAAGGAATGAAAATTTCAACTTGGGATTTGCATCACGTAGATCAATGTTAAACGACGAGGAAGAATTTTCATTTGTTATTCCACTATCACATATATTTGGATTCTGCAGACATGTTAGAAAAGTTATATTGGCGTTAAACACACCGTGGTACTTGTTAGAAAAGCCACTGACAATGATACAATCTGGCGTGCTGCTGCCGTAAATGCAGATCAAGCAATACTAACAAAACTTTCGTTGTGGTTGCCAACAATGACTCCTTCGCTGAACGAAGAACAACGGTTGCTCTTTTTCATGGATTCAGGTGGAAAATCAACGTTGTCATGATTGACGATGACCACAGGCAGTATTCAAAGTAATGTTGCTGGGTTATTCACATAGCAGACAGCATCACAGCAGGGGGTGTCAGCACCATGACATATATTCATCGCGTTTCAGGAAAATGCCAGAGTAGATTCGCAGGAACGAAATCCAGTGGTGTTTGACACGCTTGGGGTTAGTGGAGTTTCTTTGAGCATAAATGGACATCAAGAACCTTCTGAAGAAGTGTTCTTGAATTTTGATAATCATGTTGCACGTGTTTATCATCGGTGGATGACATTCATGGGACGTGATCAGAATGTGGATTCTGGTTTGCAGATATCTCAGCCGGATTTCACAACATTATATCCGATCTATTATTTCTCACTGGAACACTTGGATTTGTTTAGACAATCAGTCGCTGACATACACTTCCGAACTCGTGTAGCACGACTGCCCGCTGGTGGTTATAGAGCAATCGCTATTATACTTTCAGACAAAACAATGCTGCTTGAAGGTGTTGATGGACGGATGAGAGTCATTGATGCCCTAGTGGAAAACATGTAATCGTTTGCACGATTTGTAATTAAATCGCTCGTGATATTATAATGTCATATCATCACGTTAATGTTACTTTGAATCCTGGTCAGATTAAACAGCTACAATCAGCATTAAAACGAATTCTGGAATAAAAATATTACTGAAATCAGCACAGATCACAAGCAATCCGAAGGGTCCAAATAAACTATCACTGACAGAACGTCAACTCAGGCACTTCAATGACGCCAAACAATCAGCGACTGGTGTTAGACATAATCTTTCTGCGGGTGCCATTAAAGACATTGCCAAGACTGGTGGCATATTCCAACTTTTGCAGCTATACCAGCGTTGATATCCTCTGCAGCCCCAGCTGTTGCAAAAGCAGCTGCACTTGGTGCTGTTGGAACTGCTGCTGGGATGGCATTAAAGAAAGCAACAGGCCACGGACTAAAGACTTCCAAAGGAAAAGAGCGGGGTCTAAAACTGACAGGAACTCCTCATTCGTGGTACAGTCGAGCCGCGAGCGGCTCAGGTTTGAGACTGCCACTTCGCTAAACATGCTTCCCATGTCCAATTTTGATTTACTTGATGCTGATAAAAAATTAAACATAAACAAACTTCAGAGGTTTTTTTATGCGCGATCAATTACCAAAACAACCAAACAATGCTGAAACTGGTATCATTAATCTCGCTGGAAGTTCTGGGCCAGGTACTCATTGGGTTGCATTTGCGATTGATCCACTTGGAGTTGTTTATTTTGATTCGTATGGGTTGGCGCCACCAAAAGAATTTTTAAAAGTTTTAAAAAGAATTTTTAAAAAAGCACTCCAGTCTTGGTATTCAACATTACCAACACAGACAATAACTGATCCGCCAATATGTGGGCGTGAAGTACTCGCTGTGCTCGACGCTGTGTCAAGATCCATAAAACCGCCTCATAAAGTCGTGTACGAGTATACAAATGGTCGTTTTAAACAGGTCTTAGTATAATATACAATGGTAGGTATTTACGGAAGATCTGCTAAAGGCAAGCCCCAAGGTGACTTATCCAAATATGCAACCCTTGACCAGGTCAAGGATGAGTTCGCTAATCTTTGCGTCCTGCAGATGTGGACCAAAATGAAGTTGTTGTTTTTCAGAATAAACAAGGACGGTTAAAGACGAGCAATATCCCGTTGACAGATATTATTCTGAAAGTTCCAGGCGCGACCGAAGATAACTTAGTGGTGTCTGCTAAAAACGGTAAAATTAAAAACTCGGAGGAATCAACTCTAACACTCATGGGAGAGATTACTGGACGCATCAGAAGAACTGGAGACATTATGTATGGCGATCTGAACATGAATAGAAATACAATTATTAATGTGATAGAACCAAAATCAGACGATGATGTGGCAACAAACAAAATGTGTTGACAACAATGGTGCCACGATCAGAACTGAGATCAGTAAATACGTTGCTAATACTGGCGATGCAATGACTGGCAGTCTCAACATGGCTAATAATAAAATTACTGGTCTTGGAGAACCAGAATCAAACGATGAGCTGCAACGAAGAAATACGTCGACAATAGCAACATCCCGATGATGACCTAGTTAATGACAATCAATGATGGAATGACCACGTTTAGATCTGAACATGCTAATCATGTAATCGCGTTTGCAAATTTTCGTAGAAACACAAATAGAACCATTAATGAATTTTTTGGAAGTCCAGTAGTCATCGAAATTAAGCTCTCTGAAATAAAAAAAATTACCGACGACAGCAAAGAGATTACCAATCATACAATCCCTGTACATACAGTAGCGTCTGGATCGGCATTATGAACAACAATCAATAAAACCATTGAACATGCCGCTACGGTTACCGGCATGTACAGATTCTCAGTACTCGGCGTTACAACATTTACAATATCTATCACAATTTCACGGAGTTATCCAGTTAACAGATCTTCTGGATCTATGTTAGTGATATTGGAGCAAAACGACGAGGAAACATTCGTTGTGGAACCCGAAGGAAAAGATTTAGGCGTGCTGTACTATTGGTGTTTAATACTTGTTTAATGATTGTTACTGTTCCAGCGACTACGGCGGATGCGGAGTATATAATTGTGTCGGTAACAACGAAAAGTCTGCAATATTTTGTTTGCTTTGTTATGTATTCGTCAATGATATTTTTCAGTTGTGTATGCTAGGAACACACTTGCTCGTATCTAAAACATTTTTAAATTCGTCGCCAGCATACCACCTACTTAAAGTGGTATCAATCTACATAATGAACCAATTACCAGTAACCCCAACCGACGTTCAACGTTTTAGATACGAACAAGTGTGTTCCTAGCATACACAACTGAAAAATATCATTGACGAATACATAACAAAGCAACAAAAAAAAAACAATATCGCAGACTTTTCGTTGTTACCGACATAATTATATACTCTGCATCCGCCGTAGTCGCTGAAACAATAACAATCATCGGCTCATTATCAGCCACATATATAATAGCACCAGTAATAGGAATTGGTGTTGCCGGTGCTCTTAATATCATCGCAAAAAAGCCATCTACATGCGCGACTAATAAATTACGCGAATATACAACGTTGTTATCAGCGGCAGTACGCGCACACGCCAAATTATCAGCGTTGATATCATCAGGTCTCAACGATGAAATAATATCAGATCAGAAATTCGAAGAAAATGATTAAGATCTACTATGAAACAGCTGGAAATCCAAACCCCGTTGTCTCCGATAAGGACACTGTCAAGAACAAAGAGAGGGAATTAGATCCCTGATTTAAATATTAATGTCTCAAAATCAAACACTGCGATTGCTAGAACAAATCGTCGCTAATACAACACCACCAACAATCACGATGATATCAGCGAGCTCAACCAAGCCTGAGTTTGACGTTATCTTTCCAACGGCGATTCCAGCCAAAGAAATAGCACTAGCACAATTGCGAGTGTATCATAGTTGGCCAAATATTAGATCAAAGTCATTCGGTGTGTTGGAAGCAAATAATTCAATGGTATTTGCGTATAAAAATAAACCTGATGGAACCCCCGATTGGCAAGTTGTTGGTATTTCTACGGGAGGTTATCAAATAGAACAGATCAACGATGAGTTCCAACGCAGAATCAAATCTATCACAGGAAAAGAATCCAAGATCGCTATCACGGTTCATGAGCCAACGTTATCAGCAGCGTTAGAAATATCAACGCCTGACTACAGCATCGATATATATCAGTCGTCGATCGGAACTGTGTTATTATGGCTGGAAATACAATCTACTCCGCCTCCAGTGTTACTAGAACCTCAAAAAATCCGATTATACCTTCAGCGAGAGCAGGTATTGGAAAGTAATTCCAGATAACGAAACATGGAAACTGATAACATATGAGCTAGAATTCAATCTTGGAGCACTAACCACTAACCACTTACAGCGACGACGGAGAAAGTTTCCATGACTTGATATGGAACCGTGAAAAAAAAAAACAAAAAAAAAAACAACAGATATGTTGAAGATAATTTCAAATATCATTTCACGGTCATTAATGCTGAGCACAAACGAATGAGTGACAAACTACGCCAATCATTTCGCGAAATATATAAATCAGTACCCCGATGCAGAAGATACCAGAAATGAGATTATCAGTCAAATAAAATATTTAAACAATGTAACATCGGATTTCAAGAATTATCATCGGAAAATTATGCAAGCGGTAATTAATACGACAAATATCTCGCATAAACAACTCTTCCTGAACAAATATTCGTTGTCAGACGCAGATTTACCAACGATCAGAATTCTGGGATTTAAGCCAACGAACTAACAAAAACCGTCAACGATATCATTGATGAAAGCTACCCCAAAATTATCACCGAATGGAGAAAAATATCACCTTCTCCGAGTATTTTAACCCATGATATATCACCAGGTGTTGTCAATATTACATCAACGACAGCAGTCAATCTTGTATGTGATGCTATCGATGGTAGCTATCAAGTAGATCTTGAAAAATCCAGTCAGGCAATGCAAGGATATATTTTATACATATTTACTTCTAAAGCCCATCCTGGATTTTTGATTGTGTCAGAACCTGTTGATCCGGTACATCTACGATGTCATAATCCGCTGTTGTCACGGATGCATTTCACACTTACTGACCAGCTAGGATACCTTCTTGATTTGCGAGATGAATCCCTCACAATAAGTTTGTATGTGAGATCCTGACTGTAACAGACTCAAAACCAGACCTTTTATATTATAAGAAATTTTTATTTTACAAAATCCTTCAAATTTCACTGATTTTTGGTCAAAAAATCATTGATTTTCAGGGTAAAACCTCAACCCCCTTCTTTAAATGACCCATTTAGAGAAAAAAATATTTTCTGGAAAAGTTACTAAAAATTAAGTAGGCTTCAGCGGATTTTTGATTGATTTTTTAACGTTACTCAGTCTGATTTTATAAATTTTCACCGATTTTTACAAGGATTTTTTAAATTTCTTTAATTGACCCAATCAGAGAAGGGGGTTGTGGTTTTACCCTGAAAAACAAATATATTTTTACTAAAAATCAGTGACATTTGAAAAAAATAGGAGGATTTTGTGAAATAAAAAAATTCTTATAATAAATAAATATGTTTCTAAGACTGCCTTTACATAGTCAGGGACAATAGTCCTGGTGTAACACACCAGGGGGAGTAAAAAATATTTCCTGGAAAAATTACTAAAATTCAGTAGGCTTCAGCAGATTTTTGATTGATTTTTTTAACGTTTTTCAGTCTGATTTTATAAATTTTGATGGTAAACCCTCGACCCTCGTCTCTAACTGGGCCATTTAAAGAAAAAAATTATTCCTGGAAAAATCAGACAAAATTTATATAATAGCATATTTACATCATTAAGCTATTTGCAGCATTATATACATAAGCTATTTACGGTATTATATACAAATTCAAACTTATACCACCACCAGGGGGCTTTCTCTACTTCAACAGATTTATGCTGATAACTGAAATATATTTGCGCACGCGCGCGCACACACACACACACACACACACACACACACACACACACACACACACACACACCAAGTCAACCCCGGGAGAGTGCAAAATAGTACCCACCACGTTGCTGACATGGTGGGGAGGTGTACATGAATTTTCAGTTATCCTTCTATTTTTCTGTTCAGTTTCGAGATTTGGGCGAACCCTCAATTATTATAAATGCGATTTATCGCCGACCACCGACAGATTTGTCAGTCACGAGATTCGAACGCCACAAGTCGAGTTTGAAAATCTGCAGCTTTAGCGCTAGACCACGTATCATTCTTACGATTTTATGTTTCAGAAATTATTATAAAGTCACCAATACCTAGAAATCCAAAAATAGCTCACCTAAGGGGCGTGGCTTATTTTTATCCTTGTCTGTTTCTCTCTATTCCCTAACTCTTGCCCCTAACAAGGTCGGAGCCAAGGAACTTGACAAATTCAGAAAAACAAGGATAATGTTTTTTAAAAAAACACAAAAAACAACCAAAAAATAATTCCATTTATAAGTGGAAGTAATTATAAAATACAAGCGAGGTTACTCTTTGATCTCTCTACAAGTGGAGGAAGCTTTAAACGACAGAGTAATTTCCCTTCACGGAATTTCACTTCTGAGTTTTTACTCTTGAGTTTTACTCAGGAGTGAGATACTTAAATTTTATCTTTGTTTGTATTTCATTGAAAATGTTGATCTGGTTATTTTATCTGCGACATGTTGTACCGAAGCTGAAAAAAAAAAATAGAGAAATATTTGGCGGCTGCATGCATCGATCGAAATTCCATTTCTTCCCACGTCTCTGTATTTACAGATGTAACTGGTTTTGGAGATTTATTAAATTTTCCAGTATTTCCACAGTCACAATTCTGATTCTGCAATAGAACGCAAATTATTCAAAGAATTATCAAGTTTTTGGCCGTTAATGTTATCAATCACAAAACCTTTTTCAGTCAGACCATGAAAACCTTCATGCACAAATCTGTGTTAGATATATCTTTTTTCCCAACACTGAACATAAGATAACCGGCATTA
Organism: Megalonaias nervosa; assembly: GCA_016617855.1. Classification (NCBI taxonomy): domain Eukaryota; kingdom Metazoa; phylum Mollusca; class Bivalvia; order Unionida; family Unionidae; genus Megalonaias; species Megalonaias nervosa. Next base: position 95,973 of record JAECUM010090694.1, read on the forward strand.
TTAACAGAACCGACCGTTTGTTTTAGTTGACAGTTCCTAATTATACCAGCACGAGAAGCCTCATAACTTTTGATGATGGAATGCATCACAAATTCCTCGGCGTTATTTCCTTGGTCCTTTATATAGTAAATATTATTTGTCTAAAATATTATGTTATTACTAGAAAAAATATTTGGGATCCTAGATCGAAAATCCAGCGAGATAGTCTCCAGCCTTTTTTCTAGGAGATTCAACGTTGACGTTGTTGGCGATATTTTTTATCATAATACCGTTTCAAAGCTCTGTATTTGCTGCCTCCACAGTCTGCACACAACTGCGTATCCCCTCTGACTACTTTGTTACATTTCAAACACGGTTTTGGTCCTAGACTCTGTAACAGATCTGACCTGAATGGATTTTTGGATTAAATGACAACACAATGTGATGAAAGATGGAAACTTAAGAAAAGAATATATATATATATATATATATATATATATATATATATATATATATATATATATATATATATATATATATATATATATATATATATATATATATATATATATATAGACACAGTGTGATGCTGTCACGCTCCAAGCACACGACTCATTCGATTACTTAACACAAACATTCACAAATGGAAAAACAAAGATGTGATTCATATCTTCAAAAATGAAGGTAAGATTCATATGATCTCATGTAATGAAAGTGAGATTCAAATAATCTCATGTAATGAAAGTAAGATTGAAATAAACTCATCTAATAGTTACGTATATGTAATTACATTACATGTGTGTTAGTTTTAAAATTCTTTTTCATTTTATTTTTGTTTCGTTACATTTTATTGTAATGATTATTTCCACGGGTTTCGATATTTTTTTTTCAGTAAATTCAGTTTCTTTAGAACGTAAAACGTATTACATTAGCACTATGTTTAGCTCACTTTTATTCATAGAATTTGTAAACATCGAGTGATAACGATTGGCTATTTCCAAGATCATTTCGGCCCGCATGTTAGCTGAACTGTAAACAGTCCTTCTTTTTTATATACTTTCAGTGTGAGAATTTAGTTCTTAGATAAGGCTGTTCTTGCTACGTGACAAATTTCATTTTTTATATCACGCGAGAATGGAATGATGTTTTAGTTGGGTTTAATACCCATTCTGAGAGCTTTTCAGTTAGTCGTATCCTTCACACCTTGAAGGTGCAAGGTGTTTAATATTGTTGATGCCGGCTTCTTCTGAAGTTTTTCTAATTTTTGGAATTTAGTAATGTATTCTCTAGAAAATTAAACAAGTGTTCTTTTTTATAGAAAGATCTGGGACAAAGAAATTTAGTGGAAATTTATTCTGGAGTTTATCAGAAATATAAACTGTGATTCAATCAAGGATCTGTTGCCATTAGTACAACAACCTCATCTGACGTCATCGTCTCCATATTGGAATTTCATCGAGATTCGAACCCGGATTCTATTAAACTCTTTAGAGATAGAACTTGTATTTTTTTATTCCTAGGAATAAATTTTGGATTATATTCACAAACCATATGTCCTATTTCCAATTTTTACATTGGTCTCTAGGGAAATACATTATTTTGTTAAAATATACAAAGCTTGTTGGCTTCACTCTTTTCTCTTGTTATTTTTGTACAAGCCTACACGTAACAAGAGAAAATTAGGGGCTTGTCCGGGATATATGAATATTGGCTAAAATATTTCAGTAAATTGTTTTTTGAAATTAAAATTCCCCTAGTTTTTAAATCACAAGTACTATTTTACATATTGTTTGAAATATTTAGTAAAAACAACAGGCTTTCATTTACAATGCCATTAAAAGTGGAGACTTTTCTTTCTAGTCCTACTCAGGAGCAGTTGGATAGTTTGAAAAAAGATGAGTTGCTTGAACTTGCCAGAAAATACGATCTTTCTGAGGCAAAATCTTCTTTAACGAAACAAGAAATTAAAAATATTTTGATTCAATATTTGGTAGAGAAGAATGTTCTTGATAAAAGTGTTATGGCTTCGGTCAGTAAGTCGGTATCAGACTCTGACATAAAAGTAATGGAATCAAAAATAAATCCAAGATGGAAGTGGAGTTAAGGAAGCTCGAGCTTCAGAAAGAGAGAGAACAAATGCAGTTGCAATTAGAAGAGAAGCAATTGCAATTGCAAGTTGAGAAAGAGGAGAGAGAGAGACAGGAGAGGGAGAAAGATAAACAAATGCAGTTACAATTTGAAGAGAGAGAGAAAGAGAGAGAGAGAGAGAGAGAGAGAGAGAGAGAGAGAGAGAGAGAGAGAGAGAGAGATGCAAATGCAAAAAGAGAAGGATGAAAGGGAATTTCCAACTAAATTGAAAGAATTTGAGCTGGCAAGTGAAAAGCACATTTCCACTTCACATACAAATTCAAGTTTTGACATTACAAGAAATATCAGGTTAGTGCTCCCTTTTAGAGAAAAAGAAGTAGACATATATTTTATTTATTTTGAAAAAGTTCCTGAAAATTTCAAATGGCCAAGGGAGCATTGCACTCAAATATTGCAATGTGTACTGTTTGGCAAGGCCCGAGATATCTATGCATCCCTGTCAGTACAACAAAGTTCTGACTATGATTTGGTTAAGGAATGCATCTTAAAGAGTTATGCGTTAATCCCCGAGACTTATCGGCAAAACCTCAGAAACTATAAGAAAGAAGCTGGACAAACTTATGTTGAATTTGCAAGAGATAAAGAGGAGTTATATAAGAGATGATGCTTAGCCAAGAAAGTTGAACATGATTATGAAAATATCAAACAACTTGTGTTCCTTGAAGAATTTAAGAACTGTGTCCCTAATGGCATTAAGAATCACCTTGAAGAGCATGAGATTGAAACCTTGGAAAATGCTGCTCTTGCTGATGACCAGTATTCCTTAACTCATAAAGATCCTGTTGTTAGCAAATCTTTTACTCAGCAGTCTACTGGTAGAAAGGTATATCAGCCCAATATGACTCCTTCTAAAACTCAGTCTGGCACAACTTCTAAAAATCAAGCTTCTAATAAACTTGATTCTAACTCCTTGTCTATTCCTACGTGTACCTATTGCAAGAAAAAAGGACACGTCATTTCTGATTGCTTTAAATTGAAATATAGGCATCAGAATCAAGGTAGACCTATCCCAAATGCTCTTATTTCTAAGAGGTCAAGGTCACGGTCATGTATTGAAAGCAATACATTTGTTGGGTCCCATAAACTCCAGTCTGATTTTATTATGGAGAATTATGAACCATTCATGTCGAAGGATTCTATATCACTCTTGGGTGATTTGGCCAATCCTATCCCTATTAACTTTTTAAGGGATACAGGAGCTTCTCAGTCTTTTATTGTCAGGTACTTTGCCTTTTTCTGAGAAGTCCTGTTCTAATGAGGGTGTTCTCATTCAGAGAGTAGAGTGCGGCTTTGTTAATGTTCCTCTCCATTCTGTAAGTTTGTCATCAGACTTAGTTTCAGGACTTGTGACAGTCGGTATAGTGTTTAGTTTACCCGTTGAGGGCATTCATTTGTGGATCAATCAAAAGGTATTGATCACAGTGATCCTCTTTTAAATACTCATTATCTTTTATCTAATCAGGGTGATAAACGACAATCACTTGTCGTTGAACAGGAAAAAGATCCTGAGATCTCCTGTTTGTTTCAGAGGGCCATTAGTAAAACTGAAGCCACTGAAGTACCTGTCTGTTATTTCATTAAAAATGGAATTCTTATGAGAAAATGGAGACCTCCCGAGGTACCTGCTAATGACGAGTGGTCGGTGAACTATCAGATTGTAGTTCCAAAATCTTACAGACAGGAAATACTTAGTTTGGCCCATGAAACTCCTCTGGCTGGTCATTTAGGGATACATAAAACTTATCACAAGATCTTGACTCTCTTTTATTGGCCAAAAATCAAAAGAAATGTGTGTAAATTGTGTAGATCTTGTCATACTTGTCAAATGGTAGGAAAACCCAATCAGAAGATACCTAAGGCTCATCATCAACCTATTCCTGTATTTGACGAACCATTTAGCAGAATTATGGTAGATTGTGTTGGTCCCTTACCTAAGATCAACTCAGGCAACCAATATTTGTTGACCATTATGTGTGCGTCAACAAGATTCCCAGAGGCAATTCCTTTGGGAAATACTATAGTAAAAGCTTTGATAAAGTTTTTTACTCAATCTGGCCTTCCCAAATCTGTCCAACCAGGTTAAGGTAAAATTTCACGTCTGGACTTCTCCAGCTTGTTATGCTTGAATTTGGCACTCAGCAATTCAAGTCAAAAGTGAAACAATGGTTTCTCAAAACTTTACCTGAGAGAATTTTTGAGACCTGTAATAGAGTTCATTCTATCTTGCTCATTCTTCAAAATTTTCTTCAAGTTAGATTTTATGGCCCTTCCAGAGTAAAGAAGAAAATGAATGAGTTAAATTATAATATTAGTACTCTGATCTAAATGAATTAATGGAGTACTAGTATATTGAAAGGGATAGCCAAGTAAATCATGCAATTAATTTAGTTGTACCTGTCCCACCAACTGAGGATTTAAGTGAAAGAAATTCAATTGAACACTGTTGATCTTGGAGCAACAAATCTTTAGAATTCGGAAATTATGAAAGATCTGGACCAGAAACTTTTACATTTACAACAACAAGAAAGGAATAAACCTTAAACAGTTAATATTCAAATATGAACACTTGTTTCTGGATATTCCTACGAGGACAAACAATTTTTCATGGCGTTGAAATTGTAGATTCAAAACCTGTGAAACAACACCCATACAGGATGAACCCTCTCAAACAGGAATACTTGAAAAAGGAAATTCAGTATTTGTTGGAGAACGATTTCATAGAGCCCAGTAAAAGTGATTGGAGTTCACCATGTATGCTTGGTCCGAAACCGGGTAAAACTTTCTATATGTGCACTGATTATAGGAAGGTGAACAGTGTGACAAAAACAGATTTGTTTCCATTACCAAGAATCGATGATTGTATTGATAAAATTGGAAATGCCAAGTACGTCACCAAATTTGACCTTCTGAAAGGATTTTGGCAAATTCCACTTACGGAAAGAGCAAAAGAAATTTCGGCATTTGTGACTCCAGATGGACTATCAATATAAAATAATGCCGTTTTTGTGATGAAGGGTTCCCCAAATACTTTTCGACGCTTGATGAATATGATTACCTCTGGTCTAGATAACTGATGCTTACATCGATGATGTCATCATCTACAACGACACCTGGAAAGAACATCTAGCCACAATTCGGATATTCTTTGAAAGACTCACTGATGCAAATTTAACAATCAGTTTATCTAAAAGTGAGTGCTGCCGTGCTTGTGTAACTTTTCTAGGACATATTGTAGGACATGGTCAAGTTAAGCCTATTGATGCTAAGGTGAAGGCTATCTCTGATTTTCCTGTGCCTGTCAGTATAAAGCAACTGATGCGATTTTTGGGTATGGCCGGATACTATCGAAAGTTTTGTTCCAATTCGTCTAATATTGCTGAACCCCTGACAGACTTGTTAAGTAGGAAAAACGAGTTTCTTTGGACTGAAAAATGTCAGGAAGCTTTTGATAGATTGAAGGCCATACTCAAAAGTGCGCCGGTTCTCACAGCTCCAAATTTCAAACAATCTTTTAAATTGTCTGTTGATGTAAGTGATGTTGGGGTTGGAGCAGTATTGATTCAAGAAGATAGAAATGGTGTTGATCACCCAGTGTGCTATTTCTCTAATAAATTAAATAAGCACCAAAGAAATTACTCAACAATCGAGAAGGAATGTTTGGCTTTAATATTAGCATTACAGCATTTTGAAGTTTACATTAGCTCAGCTCCTTCTCCGGTTGTTGTGTATAGTGATCACAACCCCCTTACTTTCATCGACAAGATGAAAAATAAAAATGAAAGATTATTAAGGTGAAGTGTGTTTTTGCAATAATATAATTTTAACATCAAGCACATCAAAGGAAAAGACAATTTGATTGCAGATGCGCTTTCCCGTGTATAGAAATATTATTTCATGTACACTTTGTATAATTCATAAGTGTTTTCTTATGTAATTTTATTTTACCTCATGTATAATTTACATATTATAAAAAGAAAGCTTTATTATATAAATCTTTCTTTTTCTTTATGGGGGGAAGTGTTACATATATGTAATTAAATTGCTTGTGTGTTAGTTTTAGAAGTTTTTATTTTATTTTTGTTTCATTACATTTTATTGTAATGATTATTTTCACGGGTTTCGATATGTTTTCAGTAAATTCAGTTTGATTAGAACGTAAAACGTATTACATTAACACTATGTTTAGCTCACTTTTGTTCAGAGAGTTTGTAAACATCGAGTGATAACGATTGGCTATTTCCAAGGTCATTTCAGCCCGCATGTTAGCTGAACTGTAAACAGTCTTTCTTTTTTTGTATATTTACAGTGTGAGAATTTGGTTCTTAGATAGGGCTGTTCTTGTTATTGCGTTGTTCAAGTGTTAAGAGACCACGTGACCTATCACGCGAGAATGGAATGATGTTTTAGTTGGTTTTAATACCCATTCTGAGAGCTTTTCAGTTAGTCTTATTCTTAACACCTTGAAGGTATTCTTAACACCTTGAAGGTACAAGGTGTTTTATATTGTTGATGCCGGCTTCCTCTGAAGTTTTTCTAGTTTTTGGAATTTAGTAATGTATTCTCTAGAAAACTAAACAAGTGTACTTTTTTATAAAAAGTTCTGGGACAAAGAAATAAAGTGGAAATTTATTCTGGAGTTTATCGGAAACAAACTGATTCAATCAAGGATCTGTTGCCATTAGTACAACAACCCCATCTGACGTCATCGCCTCCATACTGGAATTTCATCGAGATTCGAACCCGGATTCTATTAGAACTGTTTAGTGACAGGACATGTATTTTTCAATCTTAGGATTAAATTTTGAATTATATTCACAAACCGTAAATCCTATTTCCAATTTTTACATTGTTTTCTAGGGAAATAAATTATTTTGTTAAAATATACAAAGCTTGATGGCTTCACTCTTTTTTCTTGTTGTTTTTGTACGAGCCTACACGTAACATAATGAAAATAAGATCCAAATAATCTCATGTAATGAAAATAAGATTCAAATAATCTCATGTAATGAAGGCAACACAATTGAATTCGATTGAAACAACATCAATCGAAACAAATATGATCAATAAACATAACAATTGTACCAAACACACGACTCGTGACTCAGTCATTTGCACAGCCCGTACAATTCATAACTACGTATGATTCAAATATTTGTAAAAACTTGCAAACGAAACATTTTGACCTCGTTTACGTTTCCATTGTCAAACCACACAGTTCTCCTCAATTCTTGGGTTGGCCCACACTTGTATTGGCCATACACACCATTCATGGATCCACCATACGCACAAGTTTACAAATCAGCAGTTCCGCCCTTATATGGCCTTAATAGTCACACCTGCTTCCATCCCCATACAGACATAGAGACGGCCAGACCGACAGCCTGATATAACCGCACACACATGCACAGCTAAATTAAAACCAAACTGGTCATAATAACAGGTACGGAATTAAAATCTACAGATACATGCTACTAAATTAAACTCTTAATAGCAACTTGTAACAGTTCAAAAGTTCACAGTGTTTCAAATCCGCGTAGTGGTAAAGACAACATTTCACGATACGACATCAACACTGAATATGCTTCACATATCAAATAAAATAAAATGTAACACTTACATCTATGACTGTAGAACAAAAATGGAGATATACCCTCCTTGACAAGATCCATAAAAACCCATGTGTCAATTAGATAAGAACCTTGTCTTATATCTCCAGGGAGAAGAGTATTAGTAAGGGTAAAATACTCGTGCATACCGTGCTTTTAGTGTCTCTCGGCGCAAGCGATCTATGACGGGATACATGCTAGTTCAGTCGCTTAACTAAAAAAATAATTATCCACCCTAGGTAACGTTGTATGCATGTACGACGAAAATGATCAAATCGTTATAATGCGAAACCAAGTTATTCCTTGCCTTAATCTGTGACAGACTCACTCGTCGCAAACTCTGTAGGTGGTATCCTAAAAATTCATTTACACAGGCCTTATTACAAGGTGTTGTAGATCCAATCATCAACCACTTGCAACTATTCTTTGCTCGAAAGAAAGAGGTGTCGTGTCAAATCTCATACTTATCAGTCTCTTTCGGCGGAAGGGAGATGCGTGGACACTAGAACGAATGGGAGAAATATATTCCAAAGATCATTATCTGGGATGAAATATGCACGGTATCCGTTGACGTATTAAAAACGTTCTTGATTGGTTGTTAACTCGGAACACTGCTGTTATCATGTGTGGTGATTATGGTCAACCATCACCTTTTGTCGGCTCATCTCCGCATGACTGGTTAAAAGAATTCGTAGATTATTATGAGGAAATGCTTGATGATCATACACATATTGATGAATCACTGAAGGAATTTGAAAACTAATCAGACTGCAGCCGGATAAGATTCAATGCGAAATAATGAGTGAGTTAATTCCAGAAACAACAAACGACGATTTTTGAAATTTATGGAGACCTGCTGATTTGATAGTTGCATGTCGAAAGATAGTTCATGATTCACTTCAGCAGAAATTATTTCTGTTACATAAAGAAAAGTTTTCAGATCTGCCTGTGCCATTATGTTATCGCCCAGCAGACACACGTAAACAAAATATTGATATTAAAATTCCAGGACGCCTGAGAGAGTCGGGGGTAGAACCAAGGAAATAAAAACTCGTTCTTAATGATATTGTTGTTGTTCCTGTGGATGTTGTTGAGAGCGCGTTAACAATGGATAAATCTCCGTGGACCTTGGGATATGCAATAACGATTCATTCATCACAGGGATAGACAATTTCAGATACTAATATTTGGATTGTCGATGATCGTATTGAACGGTCAAATTTAGTTTATCTAGCAGTGTCGAGAGTCAGAAGAATGTCTCAGCTACGGAGGGTTATCATAGACTGCGCAGTGAACAATAATCAAACTCAGGAAATCAACGACGATGTCGTAAGGAAAAATTAGCTGGTTATCAGCGATGTGACAAAATCAAATAAGCACGACATTGATCTCGATGTTGAATTTATCATGACGCTGAAACAACGACAGAACAATCACTGTGTTTGCTGTAACACAGTAATGTTGTGGCAGTATTCTCCTAATAATCCAAGACAATTTACCGTGGATAGAATTAATAGTAGTCTAGGTCACACACGTGAAAATGTGATGCTGACCTGTCTTGAGTGCAACTGACACCGAGGAGCCCAGTAGGAATCACCCTTCACAAAAGTGAAGGTGGTGGTAATTGTGTATCTTCAGGAATTACTTGCAATTGTTCACGTACAAATCCACGTTGAGGAGCAGTTGAATCTAGTTTGTAGATTGCAGGTCTACCCGTGGATCTTACCACGCTGGAAATTTTATGTGTGGTTACACTCCAGACTGGGTCAGTCGCTCTTTTTTTACCCACTCCCTCAAGCTCCCCGGCTCATATAAATATTTGACAGTCACATTGCCTAGTACTGGTTGTTTTGAAGGAGAGTCATGTCATTGTACTGGTATGTGTGTTTTGTGATTGCATTGATAAGTTTCATAGAAATTCTACGAGTAATGTCATTATTTAACGCAGCTATCAGACTTGGTAGTCTTGCAACCTATTCATTAGATCTTTTAACCGCTTGAACTTTGTTCAGGAATATTTCCTGTGCATATTGATATCCAAACAATCAGTCATCAAGTGTTGGATTAAATCGCTCAACGATTGCCTGATCGAGATGAATTGCAGTATGCCCTCGTCTGATTTTGACGTTATGTTGTTTCATCATCGACATTACTGCACCAAGAAATTATTTGCCGGTATCAACGTGTAGCAAGTGTAGCCATCGCCAGGGCCCTCGTCGATAAATTCGTCCAAACGCAGATAGTGGTTCTGCTTCTTTATATCTGCTTGCAACGTCAACGACAGTTAACGAGTATTGTACGTGCGCGATTGACGTCTACCAGTTTTAATAGTATCATGTGGTAAAAACAAAATATCTGCCTGATGAACTTCATTGGGAGTGCTGACATTAAAATGTGCGTACTGAATTATTTTAGGTTGTGGTAGATAAATCTGCCATATTGCCTGTCGTGCTAACCAATCTGCAGCAACAGTTTACTAATCGCTGTTCTACCCCTCCAATATCCTCTTGGGCTATAATAAATCGATTCCAATTATAATAATAATCGGCCGACTAATTACCGGCCCCTAACACTAGTTTACCTTTCATCGCAGATCTTATTAAAAAATTGGCAAGCGATTCTCTGAGAAATTTATTTTTTACATACTTTAGAGTGTGAATCAACTTTACGTCCGCAATATGTCGTTGTTGTAAATCTGGATTTTTATACGTGATATCATGAACGTGACACGCTTGATCCATCGCATTTATTGAATACTCTCCGGGTCTTAGTTGATCTTTCTCGTCAAGTCGGATATCAAGTCGGGTTCCAGGACCACAATAATTATATCCAGAAAGATGCTTCTCGCCAGGATACTTAGCCCATGGAGCCCCTGGTAATTTTTTTTTTTTTTTCAGTAAAGCAGCGATAGCTCTGCCTGTTTCATGAGAGATAAATTTTAATTTTTATACCACATTTCACATACTTGCCTTTAAGTTCACGCTTTTTATTTCTCGTCGTTACTGTTTTTAATCCAATGGTGGGGGTGCGTACTCTGCATCGAACACAATATAAATTCATATACTTATTATATATTCCTACAACATGAATGTCATTGGTTTTTCAGCGACACGAAAGCAAGAGCCAATCAAGCATCATCCAGCGCTACCAAATTCTATCAGAGCAATTATCATAGGTCCATCTGGGTCTGATAAGACGCAATTGTTACTTAACCTGATAATGAGATGGCTCAAGTGGGATAAGTTATATTTAGTAGATCCATCTGTTGATGATCAGCGATGTTACAATGTGCTTAAAGATTTTTTAAAAAATGCAAAGTTGTTAGACGAGGACGGTAATGATATTATTGATTTTATCACCGACATCAATGATGCTCTATCTGTGGATGATCTCGATGGATGTATTAATTATCTTGTAGTATACGATGATGTGATGTTAGACAAACAATCAAATCCAGCTCGGATATTTTCCCGAGGCAGACACAAAAACACCGATATTATATATGTTACTCAGCGATATGCACAAATACCTAAAGTGAACAGAGATAACTGTAATCTTCTGATTGTTTTTAATGGTGTTGATATCCACACACTAAGAAACATTCACCAGGCTTGGTGTTCAGGGGACATGGATATGATTAAGTTAAAAACTTCTTCTCAAAAGCGCAAACTATTCCTCATGGATTTATCACGATAAATATACATGATCCTCGGTCGCGATATCGCATAGATCTCGATAAAAATTTTGCTTGAGAGACCCGTTACTTTTCTTACCACACACACAGCAGCAGGGAGGGTGACGACCAACAGTGAGTGTCCCGGGTCGGTAAACAAGGACGCATAAAAATTTCACACGCAAGCGTCAAGAGAAAAAATAACAAAAATGCGCTAACCCGGTTAGAAGCCTCTGTTTAGCATTATTGACGCTTGTCTGTTCATTTTCGTAGGAAGGTTTATTTTCATAAATGGACTGCTCTATAAAGTGGTCTGTTCACCCTCCCAGCTGCTGAGATGTTTGGCGCTAATGCCTTCCAGAGGTCAGTACTAGATGAGATGTTTGGTGAGAATGTCTTCTATGGGTCAGTACTAGATGAGATGTTTAGTGGGAATGCCTTCCAGGGGTCAGTACTAGATGTGCTGTTTGGTGCTAATGCCACCCAGGGGTCAGTACTAGATGAGATGTTTGGTGGAAATGCCATCCAGGGGTCAGTACTAGATGAGATGTTTGGTACTAATGCCTTCCAGGGGTCGGTACTAGATGTGCTGTTTGGTATTAATATCTTCCAGGGGTCAGTACTAGATGAGATGTTTGGTGGGAATGCTTTGTAGGTGTCAGTACTAGATGTGCTGTTTTGTGGCAATGCCTTCTAGTGGTCAGTACTAGATGAGATGTTTGGTGGGAATGCCTTCTTGGTGTCAGTAGATGTTTTGTTTGGTTCGAATGCCATCCAGGGGTCAGTACTAGATGTTTTGTTTGGTTCGAATGCCATCCAGGGGTCAGTACTAGATGTTTTGTTTGGTTGGAATGCCATCCAGGGGTCAGTACTAGATGTTTTGTTTGGTTCGAATGCCTTCCAGGGGTCAGTACTAGATGTTTTGTTTGGTTCGAATGCCTTCTAGGGGTCAGTACTAGACGATAAATTTAGCTTTCATGCGGTATATGCTTTCTTTAGGTTGACTTTAGTCGAATCGAATATAAGGGAAACAACTCTTATAAATTCAGTTCAAGTCAGTTGACAATCCCGTAAGGTATAACGGTACCAATTGTACAACCCCAGGTGGGCGGAGCTTAAGGTGTAGGGGACATTGCATTCAGAAATAAACCACAAAACTAGCTGTGATTGGTGCATTATGTAAGAGTTGTACTTTCTGTTAGGCTTAAAAAAATGTTGAGCCTCTTGGCAACATGTGAGATTATGTTAATTCATAACTATATCACATTTTGTATTTTTTATGATTTTTTAAAATGTGGTACACATGACTGAAAATGTGTCTGGTGTAACTAGATAACTCTTACCCCTGTCTAGTTCCAGCAGAGTTATCTCTCTTAAATGCAATGGAGTACCTGGTTCTGTCCTTGTCAAATTGACAATCTAACATTGTTCTCTGTGACAGTGGGTGACATGCTTGCTGACCTAGGATAGAAAGTATATTTATTTCACAAAACATTAGCATTGAGGTCTATGGAAAAACAATTGGTACCGTGATACCGTAAACAGTCTTCTATGTTTTAAAAAAAAGCCTGCGTCGTGGAAGGAGACACGCTGTAATCAAATAAAATATATTGTAGTTGCATTAATGTAACAGTTTAGAAGCAGTCTATTGAAATATTTCTTTTCAACACGTTTATAAGCGTACGTCTGGCTTTTGTTTTGGTGTTTTACGAAACAGAAACACCAGAACGATATTTAATGCCAAGGGGAGGGGGCATAGTGGTATCTAGGCATGTATACGTAGCATAGTAATTCATACATGCAAACATATCAACACATACGATACAATGCATGGAGTGGCAAATACAGATAAGTTAATATTCTTTTCCAAAAGGATAAGGTTGTTTTCTGACAGAAAGTGCAATTTCGTAATTAATTATTAAATCTACAATTATAAAAATATAATCATAAGTGTTATATAAATAATCCAATCGTGTCATCAGATTTTCACTTTACTATTATCAATAGTAAAAATCCTGTCTTTGATAGCTAGAAAATGTAGTTGATTGCACTAGCTCTTTATCCACTCTGTAAACCTTGTCAGGATTCATCCCGCTCTTGGATACCACGTAGAGCTACTACAATTTGGCCCAGATTAATTTTATACACAGTTATGCCATAATGCACGCACAAGACCTGTCAAAATCGACAGTTTTTGTTATTAATAAAGATTTTATTTCTTCAAAGATCACAATCATCTGTTTTCGATACGTGTAAGACCATTGAAATTGTTACACTGTAATAGACTCTACTCAGTTTCTATAAATTGTCAGATGTTTCCATAGCGACATAAATATTTTGTTTACTTGGTCTAGACGCTGTCTTAATTGGAATCATTCTTAACAGCATTATTAATTTTAGCCAACTACGGGGGTAAAGAGAAAAAAGAAAAGAAAAAAATACATACGAATTATTGACTAAGCTTTTTGAGAAAATTAACCTTGCTTTGGTAGCCAAGTAAATCTTCATATCAGTATTTGTATTGTGTAAACAAACAAAGCTTTGATTTCTCTCTTTCAATTCAATGTCAAAATCAAGAACCGCTCATCAAAATTGAGATAGATTTTCGATACAAAAGACTCCACTTTAACTTCGAGGAGGTTTGAATACCGAAAATAGTAAATAAACAACTTGTCTTTGGTCCCATTAAAAAGGAGACTCTTTTGAGCGAAATGGACGATTGTAGGAGTTGCAATTGACATCATGTTTCAACCTTGAGAAAAAGTTGTTTATTTATGTGTTACTGACAAGAAGATAAAAGTAATTTATGATCTCAACGGTGTAAAGGCGTAACTCAGTACGAAGATCATGTCGATAATGAAATCGGTATTGAAGTCGCTGAGACGAGTTTGGAACTCGTGATCGAACGGGTCAAGGGTTAATTACACCGATACATTTATTTTCAAATGTTTCTCGGTGAAGAAAAATCGAATAAATCGGTGCTAATTTCATTTGAAAAAAATGGCTTTCAGATTATTTGGAGGGTAATGAAAGATAATCCAGATATAATTATGGGTACCAGATTCGTATTGGATAATTGAAAAGAAACTGTTCTTTTTATTCACTTGCACCGACAATATGTTGCATGCTTTTATTTTTATTACAAATGCAAAGAAAGGACGATATGAAGGGTTCGGGTACTATACGAGAGGTGGCGTGGTTGAAGTTTCTTAAAACGTCCTACCGTCCTATTGTGATGGTAAAAATTAACCTCGACTGAAGCATTAGTTTTACACAATATCTCGAGCATCATGTGCGCTCCACAGTAAACGCAAATGTATAGCACCTATTTTCCAAAAGATAAATTTATATTGATTGATAGTGTTAGTAGGAAAAACTCAACTCAGTCTAAACTATGTTTTTTATTCAATATTAACAGCCTTCTTTTCATATAAAGTCAATAAATCATGAATTTATCTGCCCAAAATGGGAAAATACCCCTTGGAGTATGTGTGAATGACTAAATGAGTTAAGGGATAACATAAAAATTTCATACTCTGCTGAAACTCGAAACAGAATATTAGAGTCTAAAAATCGCCAATGAATATTAATTAAATTTCACTCTTAAGCAGTTCGGAGACGTATCAACAATCATTTGTAACAAGTTTCAAAAATAATTTCACGCCGATTACATGTACGGATTTTTCGTAAGATTTGCAGACCTACACATTGAGGGTTATCCTTAACTGCGATTTTTGTCATGAGCTATGTTACATTGTTAAATTTTGACTTACAAATTCATGAACGATGTTACATGGTTAAACTTTGACTTGCAAATTCATGAGCGATGTTACATGGTTAAACTTTGACTTACAAATTCATGAGCGATGTTACATGGTTAAACTTTGACTTGCAAATTCATGAGCCATGTTACATGGTTAAACTTTGACTTGCAAATTCATGAGCGATGTTACATCGTTAAACTTTGACTTGCAAATTCATGACAAATCCTGCATATGCTTCCTATTTTCTTTTCAAAATATCTTCGGTAATAAAAATAAAATATGGCAGGCGTAGGAACAAATGCCAAAAACGTAAAAAAATGAACAAAATAAACAAAATAAAAAATTGCACAATTTTTTTTTATCTTCATCGTTTTCACAGATTTTCATAAAGTATTCCGTATTTTGCAGATTGTCTTTAAATACGAACAAAACTACAGAAAAAAATGTGGGGGGGATCATTCCTTTAAATATAAGTGTTATTTCATTTGAAGTAGAAGGTGGAAGTCCATAATTTAAACGTTATTTCATTTAAAGTAGAATGGGGGAAATCCCTAATCTAAAGGTAATTTCATTTGAAGGAGTAGGGGGAAATCCCTAATCTAAAGGTAATTTCATTTGAAGGAGAGGTGGAAAATCCCTAATCTAAAGATTATTTCATTTGAAGGAGAATGGGAAATCCTATACTTGCAGATTATTTCATTTGAAGGGAGAAATCCTTGATCTAAAGGTTATTTCATTTGAATGAGTAGGAAATCCTTAATCTGGTTGCAGTTTAACTTTAATTTATATAATAAACAGACAGACAGGTAGATACATGATATATAACAGAAATGTAAGATACTGTTCTTTCACATGAATGTTTTATTTATTTTCACGTTCACTGATAGTATCTAATTGGCATGAATAATCATTTAGAGATTTTTTTACAGAAAAAAAACCCCCAAAGAAATGTAAATAAAAGCGCTTAACAAAAGATAGAATATCAAATAATTAATTTCTTGGGGATTCTTCGGTTTGCAAATGCTCATACGACGTGAATCAAATCATGCTTGTCTGTAAATGTTGTAATCAAACATGGTCAATTACAACACACGCGTTAGGCCGTCAATCAATTACTAATTAATTCGTGATTATATGTAATGTTTAATGCACAACAAACACATAATAAGAGATGGTGAAATTGTGAGCCACACGAGTAATACAAATAATACAGACATGAAAGACACGAAAACACAGACAACACAGACGTGAGAGTCTGTTTTGAATGCAGTGGCTGCTTGTACTAAAGCGCCAGAGAAATTGATGTACGTAATAAACCATGAATAATAGAATTGACTGCGTTAACACGTTTTATTGTTGGTTCCGGTAGTCTTACAAATATACCTTTAAAATTCTCTCTCTCTCTCTCTCTCTCTCTCTCTCTCTCTCTCTCTCTCTCAGATTAATGTCTTTCAAGCGACATTGTCCAGTAGAACATTACGTACCGCTTTGATCCTTGGCAGTTTACGATTCATATCATATTTTCAACAGTTTGACATCCAGGCCAATTAACAAATATTTTTGATCTCACGTGACACAGGCATGCAATGAATCAAAAGCTTTGAACAATTTTAGTCTTTTCGGAATGACGATCTATGCAGCAAATACAGCTGTTTTAGCCCGAATGAGAAAATGTTCACAAACAGGAAAAATAAAATATAAGAAATAATTTAACAAAATTAACGTTAAATATAGTTGATAACACTTTTTAATGTACATTAGCTCCACAGTTCAGGCTGCGTAATCTTTTTTCTCTTCTTTTCATGGCGTAAGTTCTCTACATACTTTCTTCCCATGGAATAAATGTTGCACTGTTGCCCCTTCCCCCCCCCCCCCATTCGAAATTTCTATTTCACATAAAGTCTAATTACAGATTAATAAATTATGGCACGACTTAGGTAGGTATAAAATTTAAACATAACAAGAGAGAGAGAGAGAGAGAGAGAGAGAGAGTACGATCTTCCTCAATGTCTCAATGTTTTACAGGGATCAAGGCCACATGATATTAGTCACAGCGATTTCAAAATCGTCACGGTCTACATGTAAACATGCATTTTACTGTTAAAAGACAGATCCTTGTCTACAGCCATGACACGGAAGTTCTTCTACTACACCATTTCTTAAAGTGTGCAACAGCATGTATGTATAATGTATGATGCACCGTGTTTCCGGATAAACGTACAATAGTAACATCATTAATGTTAATTCAAGGGTAAATACATAGTGATCGGATACCAGCTGCACAGTTGTTCGCTTGCTTGGATAAGCAATTATATAATTAAAACTCTAATTAGATTGGACCGTGCCATGAAATTGTCCATTATGTCTAGAATATCATTATTATGAGTCAGTAATAACTGGGATTATTATTTGTAAAACGCGTATCCATGTACTTTCCCATTTTGACATCCACACCCATAGTCCAAATAGGTAACTAATGAAAAGCACTGCTAAAGGGGTAATATCAATTGGGTATCTCTTTTTCATGCCCAGCAAGTATGTACGTGGATTAAAGTTGGGTGTATGTTCATGCCCAGCAAGTATATATATGTACATGGATTAAAGTTGGGTGTCTTTTCATGCCCAGCAAGTATATATATGTACATGGATTAAAGTTGGGTTTCTTTTCATGCCTAGTATGTACATGGATTAAAGTCGGGTGTCTTTTCATGCCGGGCAATTATGCATGTATAGGTATGTCCAGCAAAAATGCATGTGTAGGTGTCGTTTGATGCGTAGTAAGTGTACACACACACACACACACACACACACACACACGTGTGTTTATAAGGCGAAGATCTCATTAGTTTTGAAGTTATGACCCAGGTCTAAGTGCCTGGTAATAAAGATAGGCCCCAGAGTCAGGTCGTTTACATTATAAATTTGTCTTTTCATACACAGTAAGTGTATATATGGTTATGGGGTGCAGATCACAATACTGTCTACGTTATGACCAAGGGAATAAGTTCCCGGCGGAAGGGGAAAACCCCAAACATTATACAGGAGTCTCAGCCTGAAGTTTGATGATATTTGGGTCATTGATCACATGTGCCAAATCTTAAACATGTTAGACATAAATAGTCATTTTAAATCATATACAATCATCCTACCCTCTTGCCCTCACCTCCACTATCCTCCCACCCACTCCATTGTTGGCATAATCAACAATCATAGAACCATCAATGACTCAAGTTTCGTGTATCTAACTACAACGGTATAGAAGGAGTACAAGGATACTACGTATGCACTGACGGACGGACGGACTGTATACAGATATTTTCCAGCTTCTTTAGAAGCGCTAGTATAACTAGACTTGTATTTACTCAACTTTTATATCATGAAAAGGATGTAATCAAAATAAGAAGCTGCGTATAAGACCAAAAAAAAAATCTCCAATTATTAAAAAAATTGTAGCAATATGTCCCTAATTGTTTTGCACTAACCTTATTAATGGCATTTCATCATAGCAAAACTATCAGTTTGGATCATTATAAAGTGACGGCACTTAATTGTTACGTTGACAAATTAACTGTAGGCACTGCAAGTTTTGTCGCACACGTGCATTTGTAGTTTTTCATATACATACGATGGTAACATCATACATCTTTAATGAAGGGTAAGTTAATAATCAGTTTAAAGCAATAGGCGTATGGCAGAGTTGAATGGATGGGCAAATTCACGATTAAAACTTTAATTTGATGCGACTTGGCGGTGTGTTTAGCTGTAATGTCATAACGTTGTATGCACGGCGATTTAAACACTAAATACATTTGATAATGCTTAAGGACGAAAGGACAGATAGGGTGAAAACTGCACTGTGTAAGTCATCACAAATCGACCTCCGAACTACAAAGATACAAAGTTAGTACAGTTATTACAAATTCCCCCCCCCCCCAAGCCTCCGTGTTCATCGCACGTACCGATTTACCAACAAAAGGTACAGAAAGAGATAATGCGACTGTCAATACTGTATCTAACTGCACGATTATCTTGTCATACGATTTTAAAAACGTCCCAAACATTTATTCTGGAGGCATAATGATGGGGAAAATCGCCATAGTTCACTTCCTGTATGATGAATTTGATCTCTGTAATAAAACTCACAATTATTTTTTGTATGTACTACTGGGTATTCAAGCTATCTGGAATGTATGTGTTATTGGGTATTCAAGCTATCTGGAATGTATGTATTACTGGGTATTCAAGCTATCTGGAATGTATGTATTACTGGGTATTCAAGCTGTCTGGAATGTATGTATTACTGGGTATTCAAGCTATCTGGAAAGTACACTTGTAATTCGTTTATAAACATGATCTTCAAAGAAGAGACGGCCTACAAGAGTTCAAATTACGTAATTACAAACTAGAGTGATTCTTATTCGTTGACTATTATCCTACACTATCTTCTGGGTTGCCTTCGTCACCCCCCTATCCCTCTGGGTTGTCTTCGTCCCCCCCCGCCCCAATATCCCTCTGGGATGCCTTAGTCTAGTTTGTTACGTCACGTATGGACACGTGGTTTGATATGCTCATGTCCTTACCATCACGATTTCTATTGGGTCTCTTCCTCGTATATTTGGGTGGGGTAGTGGCGTCAAATGTTTAGGTGCCCAATCAGCAGACGATATAAAGGAGATCAGCTTGAACACCTAAATTTTACCAAGCTTTAGTTGAAAACTGGCAGTGCACATATATAAAACTCACTTCAGTCCGTTTCAAAACATCGTGTATGCATCTGAATCTGGGAAAGAGGACTTGTTCGAACGCATGCGCGCATATTGCAAGCAGGTACAAATGGATTTGGGTGATGGTACCACGTGCCTTCAGTTGTTCGTTTCTTCTTTCAAAGCGCAAGAATATACAAGTGAATCAAAAGATAAACTATCGGACCACTTATCTTTAACAGCACGCGGACATATTGTAAGAATGTAAGATTCAGGTTGAAGAAATGTTGGCATCTGTTCGCTCTGCTCTCGGAAACATACATTCCTAGAATTGTACAGACCTGTATCTGGCTTATCACATTAATTGCTTCCTTTTACTGATGTAATGATACCATATTTGTTACAGCCGTATGGGAAATAGCCTATAAAACTGACTAACTCTTGTTTCATACTGGTAGCATCTTTGGATGAAATTTCACCACTACTAAGTACTGGCCAATCGCAATCTTGATTTTCTATTCATATTCATTTTTAAAAACTACTTATTGTTTTTTAACTTTCACATTGTAGATCGAGTTTTTGTAGGCCAAGAAAATTCAAGACTAAAGTGGCTTGGACAGCTAATAAACTAGAGGAAAATGAAGATGAAATAAAAAAAAAAATATTTTATCCGACAGCTACAATTATCTGTCCTGACATATTTACTTCACACATTATCGTTTCATAATTTTCATAACACATACTTCATTCATTATCGTTTTATAATTTTCACATATCGTTTCATAAGTTTTACATAACAATTTCGGTTTATGACTTTCATTTAGACAAGAGTTGATAACGCGCACTATTACAGTTCAATCAAATCAAATGTTATTTTTAAATTCGTGGAGCTTTTCGCCTTCATTAAAAATACTTTATGTCAAACATGATCTTACAGAAATCTAAAACGATATGGTAAAACTATTTAGGGAATAGATTATATCTTTGGACTTTGACATTATCGATGATTGTCTTAAAAGCAAACCTAGCTTACCTGATACCGTGTTTATACGTGTTCTTAACCCTCCTCTCTGCCCTAGAGTATCTCAATATATATATATATATATATATATATATATATATATATATATATATATATATATATATATATAGCATATATATATATATATATATATATATATATATATATATGTGTGTGTGTGTGTGTGTGTGTGTGTGTGTGTGTGTGTGTGTGTGTGTGTGTGTGTGTGTGTGTGAATCGTATTACTGTCAGCTTCACTAGTACACGTGTGTAATGATTTACTTGTTTGAAATCTTGCTTATAGTCCTGTCTTTCCATGCAGGAGATTTGATTCTTGTTTTCTGTGCTGACTTGATCGTCACCTTTAAGGATTAATATCAGACCTTTAATCTTGACATGAAAGACAGAATTTCACCAAAAGTACTTAGGTCTGGGCTCACGTACTTAGGTCTGGACGCAGTTACTTAGGTCTGGGCTCAAGTACTTAGGTCTGGGCTCAAGTACTTAGATCTGGACTCATTTACTTAGTCTGGATCGAGTACTTAGGTCTGGGGTTATGTACTTCTTAGATCTGGGCTCAGGTACTTCGGTCTGGACGCAAGTACTTAGGTCTGGACTCATTTACTTAGGTCTGACTCGAGTACTTAGGTCTTGATGCGAGCAATTAGGTCTTGCGCTCAAGCACTAAGGTCTGGGCTCAAGTACTTAGGTCTGGACTTAAGTACGTAGGTCTGGGCTCAAGTACTTCTTAGGTCTGGGCTCAAGTACTTAGGTCTGGAATCACGTACTTAGGTCTAGGCTCAAGTATTTAGGTCTGGAATCACGTACTTAGGTCTAGGCTCAAGTACTTAGGTCTGGAATCACGTACTTAGGTCTAGGCTCAAGTATTTAGGTCTGGAATCATGTACTTAGGTCTAGGCTCAAGTACTTAGGTCTGGAATCACGTACTTAGGTCTAGGCTCAAGTACTTAGGTCTGGAATCACGTCCTTAGGTCTAGGCTCAAGTACTTAGGTCTGGAATCACGTACTTAGGTCTAGGCTCAAGTATTTAGGTCTGGAATCACGTACTTAGGTCTAGGCTCAAGTATTTAGGTCTGGACTAAAAAGCTTCTTATATCTGGGCACAAGTACATAGGTCTATGTTCAAGTAGCAACGTCTGGACTCAGGTACTTAGGTCTAGGGTATATCTTGGCTGAAATACATTTTTTGGGCTCAAGCTTATGTACCATGTCCGTATTAGATGTGATTGGTCTATCTGAAGTTTGGAATTCCAGACACTAAGTCATTAAGGCAAGTAATTAAGGCCATGTGGTCAACTTTAAATATGGACCACTAAGTCCTGTCACTGAATCTTTCATGGACACCGTATCAAATTCAAATAGTAATCTGGTAGCTAAAGATAAATTACTACGGGTTATTATAAGTAAACATAGAAAGTGTTCACCTTTATTTACCGTTACATTTTGAAAGTGTTCACCTTATATTTACCTTTAAACTTAGAAAGTGTTCAATTTACATTTACCCTTAGTTTTGTTTCTTCCTATTGTTAAAAACTGTCAGTAAGACTTTTTTTGATTCCTTGGGGCTAAATTATAAAATCAGTGGTGTACACAGACTCTAACTGACATACAGTCCCTGTGAAGTACACGGACTCTGACATACAGTCCCTGTGGCTTACAAAGACACTAACTGACATACAGTCCCTATAGCTTACATAGACACTAACTGATATACAGCCCCTGTGGCTTACACAGACTCTAACTGACATACAGTCCCGGTGGCTTACACAGACTCTAACTGACATACAGTCCCGGTGGCTTACACAGACTCTAACTGACATACAGTCCCTGTGACGTACACGGGCTCTGACACACAGCCCCTGTGGCTTACACAGACTCTAACTGACATACAGTCCCGGTGGCTTACACAGACTCTGACTGACATACAGTCCCGGTGGCTCACACAGACTCTGACTGACATACAGTCTCTGTGGCTTACACAGAGTCTGACTGACATACAGTCCCTGTAGATGCCTCTTCGTACTCTTTTGTGAGGTTAAAAACTAGTATAATCAATCGTCTACATTTCTGCAAGCATCTTGGTGAAAACTATTTCCAGTTTGTTTGTTCTCCAAAATTAAAAAACAAGTGAGGTATCTAAACTTAAGAGTACATTTTGAAGTGATGTCACAGTAACAAAAGAAAAGTTGTCATGCGGACAAAATTGGTACTAAAAAGCACTTAGTTTGAGTAACAATAGAAGGGTTGTCATAGTAATAGTATAAGGGGTGTAGCATATTTTCCCCAAATCCAAGTGAATGACACGATAATTATTAATAGACGAGTTGAAAAGGAAAGTAATGAAGTTGCCTTTCTGAACAGTGTGAGGAGAAAATCTTGGAATAAGATTGTTGGTTGGTCTAAAGACATTTTTAACACATTTTAATGGATATAGTAATCATTTCCGAAAGACACAGAGAGGCAGCGAACGAGGAATACTTTGGGCGGGTACCGAACCTTCAATCCTTTGATTACGGGACAGTAACTCTACCAACTAAATTACCATAGCTCCGCTACGAAAAAGACGATGATTGATTTGTAACATGATCAAATGGACTTTTTGGCCATTCTTGATGTTAGTGGAAAATTAGCTACACATATGAGTATAGAAGAGATTTCCGGACTGAGATCAGGGTGGGTGGGTGTTTTGATAATATTTCCCATAAAGAAAATTGTTTACGTTGGGCACTCAGATGAGAAAATTAATTTCAGTTTTAAACATGTTTTCAGAGTAAACAGTGTATGACTAACGTGAATGATGGATTTCGTTGACTACCTATGTTTCCAGGGAGAGACATGGTAGTTTGTTTGTATATTCACATCTGCTAT
The DNA here is from genome assembly GCA_016617855.1 of Megalonaias nervosa. Lineage (NCBI taxonomy): Eukaryota > Metazoa > Mollusca > Bivalvia > Unionida > Unionidae > Megalonaias > Megalonaias nervosa. The sequence goes on from JAECUM010090694.1 coordinate 119,756, forward strand.
CAAGAAATGGTGTGCTGAGTAAATAATCATATTTGACACTCTATTGACAAACAAGATCAAGATTTTAGAGACTGCCAATGCGGAGGTAGACGGGTTAGAACGGGTCAAAGCTAAAGGCTTCCACAAAAGAAAGTAGTGTGCGATGTTTAACTTAGTATTTATTTTGTTGTTGATACATGAAGGTGTCTGTCTTACTATTTTTAAAGGAAGAAAAGAATTGTTGACCTAAGGCTGGGGTGTTTCTACATATCGAAATTCAATATTTGGGTGGCCTGGTGCGGATACGGGACTATAAATAAATAAAAATCCCATCAAAACACTAAAAATAATAATAAAAACAAACATTAACACGAACATGAAAAGCCGCGACGTGGAGAATATCGTGTTTTCCATCCCAAATTTAGACATCACTGGAAAGGCGGTTCAGGTTAACTTCGTACACCCTACTATGATTTGTTTCAGCGTTCCATACATTTTTCCTGCCTATTTTTAAACATTTTGAATGAAGGGATTTTTAAAGGCTTGTTAAATTTAAACATTTGCCAGAATTAACAGAACTTAAAGTTCAAAAGCTTACGTCATGTTCAGAATAAAGTATAATGTATTATAGTTCTTATATAATCGGTAAACTTCTCTAGTAATAACAAAAGCCATAACACTGTTGTTATTTTAATTCTGGCAGTGGATAGAACGAGGAAGTATGTCAGTTTACCCATAAATTACTTTGTATCTTGTATATAAAGCATGGTGAAATTTGACTTTCTCGAGCATCCAACTCCTAGATTTGTCTACTGCTCGGGTGATATGACCTACAGAAGAAGAATGAAGTGGCGCGTAAAGTTTTGGCTTGTTTAAATGACATGTAAAATTCTGACATGTTTGAATTGTACGTTGCTCAAATGACAAGTGAAAGTCTTATCTTTGAAAAGAGCATACGGTATAAGAAGTTCATTCTCCCCTAACAAGGAGCCAGCTGGCCCCTGATAATTCAAAACTATGCAAGCCATAACAAAACTTTTATTTGACCTATCCTTCTAAGCCCCACTTTTGAATAACCGCAATATGTAATGGATTCCCTCGGTGGTACAGGGGTAACTAAGCAAACGTCCAGAGAATTAACATTGACGGCCACTAAGGAAGGAACTCAACATTACGCCGCCATCGTGGATTCGGTCGGTATTGGTTTCTATGGGGATTTAATTTTAAAAGCTAACATAGGTTTAACATAGTGGGGACCTATGGGAATTTAATATGGGCTGCCATGTTAAGCAATAAATTGGGCCCGTTGACGGAAAGTTAACATGGGCAACCTTTCTAGGAATAAATGGGGCAATATGGGGTCTAATGGGAGTTTAACAATGTGGGTCACTATGGGGATCCAACACAGTTAATGACAATGCAACACACATCCTTGCTAACCTGATCACGTAAAGCAACTAGGACGCCCATAGACTTAAGGAAAGTCCACGTGACTTAAATTCAAAATCGCGGCTGTAATGAGGTTATGTAGATGAAACAGGAGTGCTTTTAACATGGTGGAGCCCATATACCTACGAATGTAGACAAAATGTTGTACTAAAACGGAATTTAGCAGAGACTAATGGTCCTGAACTATTTTATTAAAATGGCCGAGAGCAAAAGGAATAGTTAAATTCCGAAACTGACACGAAATTTACCTGAGACTAAAATAAACTGGAATATTATATTGAAAAATATGGTCTGGACTGAATGTAATACTTCAGTAACGAAATTGACTCAGAATTTATCGAATACTAAAACATTCATTGAATGTTATACTAAATTGTCTTGACGAAGATTCATAATAAAAATTCCGAAGCTAAAAGGCTAAAGCGCAGTTAAAAAAACGGATCATTTTTGGAAATTGCCGAAACTCAAGTAATGCTAAAGTTAAGAAGCTGAAACGGAATTTAGGTGAGACTACAATGTCTGGAATGTTATATTACAGATATGGCGAAGACTATAATTCGTACTAAACTTCAGAAATCATCACGGAATATAGCGAAAACTTAAACTTCTGAGTAAAGAAAAATTGAAGGAAGTTAAAATCTGAAATAATTTTTAAAAATGTACAAAATATTAAGAAAATGCCAATAAATAACAGCTTATAAATTTTATTTTATTAAATTTAGGAAGTTGTAAAAATGTTATTCAAACTGTGCTAATATTACAAACTAAAATGTTTAACAAACTAAATTATTGAAAAAAGTTAAAATAATTGGTAAAAGTAAACAGAAATATAGTTAAAACACTAAAACAACACGTAAATGCTCAAATAAAAGATATAGCAAAACAATACTATATATGTTCTAAATTTTAGCATAAATTGTAAAACAAATCGAAAACATACAAACAAAGTAATTAACAAAATGAACTAAACTAACAAATTGTAAAACAAATTAACAAAATATATAAACACATTTAAAAACAAACAAAAAAAATACTAAATATAATCAAGGTCAAGACAGGATAAAGGTCAATTTCGGCCCTTAATCAGATCCAGACGAGAAACTCAATTAGATTAAAGAGGCACACCTTAGTAGTGATAGGGGCCACTATAGGGACAATGGGGACATAATGTTAAAAAGGGGTATAATGAATATAGGGACAATGAGAATTTAACATGGGCAATATTGGGCCACTCTAGGGACAATGGGAATTTACCATAGGTTGGGACTGTATAGGGACAGTAGGAATGGAAAAGATGGGGTGACGTCACGGTATTGGACATTGGCAACAATGGTGCAAGTGGCTGACCTCAAGCGGGCGAAACAGTGACAGCCGGAAAAAAAAAAAGCTATAACGCTTGGCGGGGCGGGACATAAAACTTTACATAACGCTTGGCGAGGAGGGACATATAATTTTATATAACGCCTGGCGGGGTGGGATATATAACTTTATAGACAGAGAAAAACAAAGAAACAAACAAAGACACAAATATGGCAAGGGAGCAAATCTTTTCTAGACATATGAGTGGCCCTGAAAAGGGCCTTTGGGGTCTTTTTTGTTAACACCATTCAGTTAACATAGAGTGGATCTCACTGATCTTCTTCTCTTCCTCAAACTTAGTCTGCCCTCTGGACTGTAGATTAAGACTCTTCAGACAGCCTTGTCTTTCCACATAGATCCTTCGTTTCCAAAGGGCCGTCTCGGTGATCTGGATGATAGCCCATGATGATTTGACATACATGGGATAGTCCGGGTTGAACAGCATCGACGATAGGAGGGTAAACGATTCTACGTTTGTCCATATCTTGTGACAAGAATAGGTGAAGGGAATGAAGTGAGCCGCGGTTATTTATAGTGGAAGAGCGGATCGAAACGGATTGAGTTTTTTCACCAATCCTAACACGCGTTACAAAATTCAGCCTGAGTGTGGAGTCTGTCTTGCAATCCGAAGAGAGGTACCTGTGACGTCACATTTCCTATGTAGGTGCGCTAGCGTCTGTGCGCAGTGAATCAATGCGACAGAGAACATGACGGAAACTAAGAAGACGATGAATTGGGTGCACCGGCCGTGGAGAAAAGTGATGGCATAGCATCGGCTACCAAACCAAGCACAGGCCTACTTCCAGAAGAGACCGATTTTAATTGGGATTTAGTGGATTTACTCTCTTCTTCACAAGAATTTGTTCCGGTACCAGCACCTTCGCCACCTTCTCCTTCTTTACCGTACGTCGAGGATTTTAAACAGAGACAGTAAAAAGAATTGGAGAAATTTTTGCAACACAGAAAGAAGCAGAACAAGCTTTTCTCCTTCAACAGCAACAACGAGAAGAAGAGACAAGAAGAAAACGACAAGAAGAAGAAGCAGAGAAGAAACAAAGTCTACTAGAAAAGGAGGATGGTGAAAGTCAAACGGTGACGGTACTCTTAGACATTTTGGCAGAGTTAAGGAGTTTGATACAAATGTATCAGACTTCTTTATTACAACCCAAGAGAAAAAGACCTTCATGAGCCAAACAGCCCAAACCTGTTCACACACCTACTACGCCTGAGATAACGACCCTAATGATTTCTACCAAATCATCTACAGGAGCAGGTCCAGAAGTAGGCCCTGGCCGTGGCAAAGGGATAAGGCAGTTAAAGCTCATTACTTCCCGTGCCTGAGTTTGTTTTAAAAAAACAAACACCCAACGGTCCTCTTCAGGGCCGCTTACCTTTCTCGAAAACAGATAGTATTCATCCGCCAAAATCAACTAAAACTCAAAATCCCTTTTTCCCCATGATGTATGTCTGTGAGTGTGTGAGTGTAGGTCCTTATTCTAAAAATCAAAACTAAGAGACACTAACGTTTTTCTTTCTGGTATATTCTGGTACAAATACACAATCCATTTCCCAACACATCACTTTAAAAAGTTCATTAGCTTCTTCTTTGTCTTTGCTCATTCTCTCCTTTTTTGAATTTCTTCACTGTCACAGGTTTTTTTCCTCTTCTTCCTAACTTTTTTCTCGTCTTCTTCTTTTCGTCTCTTTCTTCTCTTTCTGCACGTGTCTGGGTTCTTCCTTTTAGGAGGATACCTCTTCTTGTTCCTGTTCGGAATCCCTCTCTGCCTCCTGATCCTGTTGTTTCTTAGGGCAGTCTGCTTTTGTTTTGACGGTCTGGACACTCTGAAGACCAATGCCCTTTCTTCTGACAGATATAGCAAGCATCTTGACTTTTATCTCGAAAGGAGGGGGAGTGTCCAATGAATTTGGGTCGTCGTGTATTGTGTGTCTTAGTGACCTGCTTTCTGGGATTTCGTTTACCAACTGATTCCTTGTGGGCTCTGTGCGATCTGTACATTTCGGGAGGACCCCTGTGTGACTGTGCCAAGTGTAGAGCCTCTAAGAACATGACAAACTGCTGCACCTAGCATACCAAAAAATGATGTATAGTGACTTGTTTATATTCCACTTGGATTGTTTTAATGTGTATTTTTATCGATGTACTTAACCCTTTGGCTTTGATGTATTTTTTGTCTTTCGTGTTCCATTTTAAAAATGTGTTGCAATAAACGTGTCCTGAAATAAAGTATAGAAACTGTTGTCTTGTCTTCCTTTCAAAAATGATATTCTCTGCACTATGGCTACCTCTGCCGTCTCTGCTCCCTCTTCCTCCACTTTCAAAGTCATCGACGAAAATTTAGATCGTACCAGATGGGAGGCCTTGTATCTTCGCCATCCATTTAACATGTTAATTGCTGGACCAAGTGCTTCAGGCAAAACCGAATTTGTCAACGTTTGATCGAACATAAACATCATTTGATCGATCGTCCACCTCAAAGTATCCTGTAGTGTTACAAAGAATGGCAATCGGCGTACAGCCTACTGCGAGAAAGTCAAGGTGATTCCATCGTGCTTGTGGAAGGCATTCCTCGCGAAGACGGCGGGATCGTGTCTGACCCCAGTCAAACACATCTGGTCATCTTCGACGACATCTTAGTAGAAGACGAAGAAGAAATTAAACTGTGTTTTACGCGCAAAGGGCATCATCGTAATGCCAGTGTCATTTTACATCACCCAAAATTTGTTTCAATGAAGTAAAGCCCATCGCACCATCAGTCTCAATGCTCTTTACGAAGTCTTGTTTAAAAGCCCTAGAGATAAATCGCAAGTGCAAGTGTTAGCCAAACAGTTAGGAACTCCTTGGCTGACTCATGCGTACGACGATACACTCAAACCCTCTCACGCCTATTTACTCGTAGATTTAAAACCCACCACCACCGATTATTTGCGATTTCGTACCCATCTGTTTCATAACTGGTGCCAAGACGGAGGGCCTTTCGTCTACACGTCCAAGTCGACTTAACAACAACAAAAATCTATATGAAAAAAAACCTCGAACACTTTTGGTCTGTCACACACATCGTCAACATGACGTCCCTTCAGTCTCATCTTCCCGTCGAATTGATTCGTGCCTTGTACCGCATCAGTCGCGGAAAAAAATCCACAAATACGAGTTTAGAAGCCAGTCTCAGAGAAGTCATATGATGGATTACGGTGACAGCACGTCAATTACTGCAAGGCATCATTCACATTCCACATCAACCCAAACGCTTTTTTGGGAGAAAGAAAGTAGTCTTGACGCAACTGACAGATCTCAGCATCAACACTCAAACCAGAAAGCAAATCATTTTGAAACCTGGAGGTAGCGGTTCTCTAGGAGGTGTCATCATTCGCTCCCCATCAAAATGGGATCCCAATGCCCCCAAAGTCCTCCCAAGAAAAAAGCCACTCCCCGATCCAAAGGTACCCAGATGAAAAAGAACAGTGGTGTCAAGACCAGGTCACAGCCTCAGAAAAAGAAAAGTCCCCAGAAAAAGAAACAGAAAAGCCCCCAGAAAGGACCCAAGAAAACAGCTTCTACCGCAAGAGAGGCACTTCGGCCAGGGTGCAACCTTACATTCACAAACCACGACCTGCAGCAACTGTGACCGCGTCTCCAGTAGCCTCGGGTTCTTCCACTTCTCCGTTGCTGGTGATGTCAGCCAAACCCAATTTAACACCTGTTCTTCCTAATTTGATGAAACAATGGAAACACGTGTCTCCAAGAACTTCTCCAGCGGTGACACCTGCCACCTCTTTAGCCGCTGCGGCAGCTGCTCACAAAGTACCTGGCCCCAAAATCAAAGCCCAAGAGAAATCGGGCATGTTACAGAGTTTACTGGATTTATCCAAACAAGAACTGTCCTGATTTAGTCCGTTGTGAACCCCTCCACGACGTGTGATGCCTGTCATTAAGCTGATACGACGTAAAGATAATCAGTGGCGACTCATTCCAGTATAAAAAAGACTTGGGGCAAACGATGGGAATAAGTGTTTTTGTGTTCCTGAACGCCAAAAGATGTCCCCTAAAGAAGGGCACACTACCATCGTCGTTCTCCTGCCCAAAAAGGAAAAGGAAAAAGAAAAGGACAGTCTCGGCATCCGAAAAATGCTTAGCCAACCATCGACGTCTACCCCAGAAAAGACCCCATGGTCCAAAGAAAAAGAGGAGCAACCAAAGGAGAGGATATTTTGGCGCTGCAACGGTAAAAGATATGTTCAAACAGTTTGGTTTTCCAAAAATAATCCAAAAAATACACCAAAAAAATAAGATAAAAGTACGTGGGCCAAGTCATCGACGTCAGTGTATTTTTTGTGTGTGCCCCGGAGCAAACAAACAAACGAAGATATCACCCACCCACCCCCAGAAGACATCCCTCTTCTACCCCATAGGAAAGAAAAGGAAAGGACTGCTTCCTCGTTAAGCCAAACATTGGGACGTGTTGTTCGTCCTGTCCAAAGCTCCTCCACCCATGTGAAAACAAATGATTCAAACTGCCTCCAAAGACGTCATCGATACCGTGTGCGAACGTTGTCTGACTGTCTTGAAAGGTACGATATCTCTGTCTCCACATCAGAAAGAAACCAAAAGTGAAAAAAGAAAAGAAGACAAAAGCCATCCTATTACCACTACCAACACCACCACTACCCTCGACTTCTACTCCCGTGGCACATCGGACACGTAAAGCCGTTTCCAAACCACCACCTCACCCCATCCAGAGTAGCATCAGTGAAGAGTGGGTAACATATTAAAAAAGAAAAGTCCTGATGGAGAATGTGTTAGCCAGCATTTACTACTATTCAGCTCATCCTACAGGTTACGGAGGAGTTCAGAAATTGTATCGTGCTGCCAAAACCCAATCGAAAAAGTGTCCGTTTACCTCAAGTGCAACGATTGTTACAATAACAAGCCACGTACACCTTACACAAACCCATTCGACGAAAATTTTCCAGAGGTCACACCCGAGTGGAGGGCATCGATTATCAATGGCAAGTCGATTTAACCGATGTCTCTCATTTGGCCACCTACAATCTTGGCTACAAATATTTGTTTTGTGTTACCGACGTCTTTTCTAAATTTGTCTCAGTCGTGCCATTGACTTCCAAACTGAGCAGTGAGTTAGTGCGAGCCCTTAAACTGGTTTTGAAACAAAGTGGTAGTCACCCTCTTCAATGGCAAACCGACAAAGGCACTGAATTGCTGAACCAAGCTTTCCAAAAAGAATCGACGAAACGAGACATTCAGTTTTTCACCACCGAGAATCCAGAAACCAAAGCCAGCATCGTGGAGCGTTTTCAATGCATCTTGAAAGAACGCATGCGGATATATTTTATGGATCAACACACTCTCAAGTACATCGACGTCTTACCGCACCGGGTCAAAGCGTACAACCAATCTTACCATCTGAGCATCGAATGAGCCCACCAAGAAGTGACTCCCGACAACGAATTGACTGTCTTTGAGCGCCTGTTTGGCGTGTCTCCGACTGTGACTGTCCCCAAGAAAGGTGGAGGGTTGAGGGTGGAAAGATTGGGTGCACATTTGCAAAACCAAATGCACTTTCGACAAAGGTTACTTACCCAACTGGACCACCGAATTGTTTAGTGTCACTGGACGAGTGCGTGGCCGTCATCCTAACGTCTATAAATTGGAAGACTTGAACAGGGAAGTGTTAAAAGGAATGTTTTACTCGCCCGAGTTACAACGTATGACCAAAAAAGAAGACGAATTGTACGACATTGAAAGCATTCTCGATCGAAGAACCCGTAATGTGGGAAAACGACGTGTCAAAGAAGTAAAAGTACGTTGGAAAGGATATCCTCCCAGTTTTGATTCTTGGATCGACGCTTCGCAAGTGTTCGACTATAAAAAGAAGTGATCATTATGCCCTTTGACACAGTCTCAACCATTACATCAGTGATCACTCATTCACCCAGTTCTCTACAAAAGCAGACTTTGTGGATGTGGTGTGAAGAACGTGTGCCTAAAACGCAAATTATCTTTTTCTGCTAAATCTTTGTGGTGTATTGTGTCATCGGTGCTGCCATTGCCAATTTGAGTTTGCAACAAGGAGACAAACAATTGTGGACCATTTTACTGAGCAGTTACATCGGATACCTTCTTCCCAATCCTTTCCTGAAATACTCTTCTAACGGTAGTAACCGGAGCCTTGTGCCCAACATCAGTCACCCTCCCAACAGTCACCACCCAAACAACAATAACATCAATCCTCTTTTGGACACTCCTCTGACTTCCAGCGACCCCTCTACAAAATCTACAATACGATAGAAATCAACAGTTTGAAAGAAGTCATTCCAGACTATTAGAACCTATGGAAGACTCTTATCCCTTTCTGAATGGTTGAGAATCTTTAGAAATGGAATGGGGGGGGGGGGATATGGTGGAAACAGAATCCAAAAAGAAAAACGAAGAAGACGTGGTGGTCATGTCCAGATGGCCAGAACAAGGGCAATATTTAGAGTCCTGTTTTGCTTAACACCTGGCAGATAAAATTGCGGAATTGACCAAGAAGCATTGCTATGGATGTCAAAACGATCATCCCAGTCAAATTCAACACGATAAATGTCTGATGATGAGTCAAGAAGAAAAATTGGACGAGTATCTGGAGGACGCTTGGGGTCTCATCTCAGAAGATGCAGTGTTTCACCAGTGGTATAAAGACCTGTGTGATCATTCTTGCTCTCCATTAACTGTTCACGGATGACAGTTATCTCCTAGGAACCCACAGGGTAGCTGTTTACTTTCCCCACGATGCTAGTGTGGAGTATTTTGATTCGAATGGATTACCACTTTTGGAAGACGACAACATCGACTTTATGAGAATAAATGCCCAGACGACACGCTTCAATAATGTGAAATTGCAAGGCACGGATTCCATCGTGTGTGGACAATATATGTGTATTTTCTTCATCAACGCAGTCTTGGATATCCCTTAGAACGTTTAGTGACTTTAATTTTTTTTTTATCGTGACTCTTCTAGAAACGATGACAAAGTAGATTGATGGTTTTGTGACCGTTATGGATATATCTTGTCTTTAGCTAGGAAACATAGTGTACATCAATGGTCAAATGACCTTCCTCCGTGGAAATTTAAAATGATTTCACAAAGTTGTCATCCTTGTCAAAAATGTGTTCTTTGATATTGTATGAATTGTTTTATTGTAAGTTGTTGGTTAATTGTTGGTTAAATAAAAAATGTTATATTTTGAAAAAAGTCTTGGTGGTTTGTTTTTAAAAAAATTTGTTTTCACTATAACATGCTCTTTGACTTCTCTCTATCCCTCACCATGAGATAAGCTATATAGCGTTCCGACACCAAAAACCAGTAGGGATGTTTTCTATCGCGTCCGCGCTTGATCTCTATAAATCGGGGCGGTCTCCACTCTGACCATCCATGGTTGACTCATCCACCTATGAAGATGCCTTCTAATTTACCTAAACTGAACGAAACCTACGTGACTTTACATCGTATGAGGCAAAACTTGATACCCAAGCCTGCTGATAATAGAGAATGTGAGGATGTTAAAAGTAGCCCAAGACCTGATAGTAAAGGTGTTTAAAGACGAAATCAAGAAGGAGCAAGAAGAATGGACGGAGAAGTACAGACTTCAGAAACAGCAAAGAGAACAGCAACAGCAGCAAAAGCAACAACAGCAGGAGCCAGACAGAGGCTTTGTGGACTGCCGTGTGGACACGAAAGAGTTCTCCTTCTCCTTCCGAAGAAGCAGACCCTATTCGAGTACTGAGAACCTGTATATGCCTTTAACCTTGGCGGTATGTTTAATGGATTTATTGAGTGGTGTCCATAATTCTGATCCAGACACTAATTATATATCACATCATCGGTAATTTTTTTATGTCAGCTAGTTTAATGTCGATGACTGCTGGATTTCCAAAAACTTCATTAATGGTTCTATTTGTGTTTCTACGAAAATTTACAAACGCGGCTATATGAATAGCATATTCAGATCTAAATGTGGTCATTCCATCATTGATTGTCATTAACGAGGTCATCGTCGGGATGTTGTTATTGTCGACGTATTTCTTCATTGCAGCGTCATCGCTTGATTCTGGTTCTCCAAGACCAGTAATTTATTATTAGCCATATTGAGAGAAGCAGTCATTATATCACCGGTGGATAGTAAACGATCATTAATCTCAGTTCTGATCGTGGCGTTGTTGCTGTCTACGTATCTTTTTTATGTTGCCACATCATCGTCTGATTTTGGTTCTCTCATATTGACAATTGTATTCCTGCTCATGCTGAGATCGCCATACGTAATATCTCCAATTCTTCTGATGCGTCCAGCAATTTCTCCCGAGAGTGTTAGAATTGATGCCTCCGAGTTTTTAATTTTACCGTTTTTAGCAAACACCACTAAGTTATCTTCGGTCGCATCTGGAACTCGGAGAATAATATCTGTCAACGGGATATTGCTCGTCTTTAATCGTCCTTGTTTATCCTGAAAAACAACAACTTCATTTTGGTCCACATCTACGAGACGCAAAAGATTAGCGAGCTCATCCTTGAAATGATGAAAATCTTCTACTTCCATCTTTCAGCATTGATCGACGCGCTGCGAATCCTAAGTTGAATTCTGGATTAGCACCATGAACCACCGGCCACACATCAACGTCAGCGGTGTCGGTGAAGTTTCTTGGTCGTCTTATATTATACTGTCTGTTGTCAGGGTGGTCAGAAGTATCCTTTACAAACACCACTGACGGACCAGCTGATCTTGAATAATCCTCTGAATATCTTGCTAGACCCAATATCGTCGTAGCAACGTCGACGTTTTCCAGGCATGATTCAATGTTTCTTCCGTCGATGCTGTACGTAGCACTGTTGAACAACGCCATGATGCCATTATTAACAAAACCAACTCTAACATCAGCTCTATATTCAGTATCATCTGATTTTAGAATTTCATCTCCTACTTCAATAGGGGGCCCCGAGTGGCCGAGTGGTCTAAAGCGCTCTCCGTTACGGATCACTGCCATCTCACCTGTCTGCGTGGGTTCGAGTCTAAGATTCGGCAAATGTGGATATGTGAGAAAGCTTGCCAGTAGCTTCTCGTGGGTCGGTGGTTCTTTCCGCGGATTTCCCGGTTTCTTCCTCCACCATTAATACTGGCCGCCATGTATGGCCTATCGTGTGCTGAAAAATGGCGTTAAGCCCCACAACAACAACAACAACAACCTGCTTCAATAAATGCCTCAGCAGGAAAGAAATATCTGCTTCTATCCTGAACTTGCAGCTCAGTTCTTCCACGCTGATTTGGCTTTTGTGCATCACACGAATAATATTGATAATCACGTGCCGATTCATCTTTGAGGACTCGCGCATCCATGTCAAATGCGTGATCAGATACACGCTTGAACATTTTATTATACTTGTTATCGTCTAACACGAAGACCACTTCCTGCTATCAGACTAGCAGTTATATTTTTTCCTTTTTCTGATAAGGGTACACCAGCCAACTCTGCTAATTTTTGATTTGCAGCTTGATTTATTATTTTACTAACATTTGCAGGCATAACTTCGGTGCTAGGTAATTTTACTGGCTGAGGTCGGACCGCTGACGATCTGCGTATTAATCGTGCTAGTCTATCCCTGATTGCTGAGAATGCTTTACTAGCATTACCAACAGCACCAATACCTTTATCATGAACAACGTCAATAGCTTTCATTCTCACTTGCTTTGCAATTGGTATTGCTTTTGGGGCTATTCTTCTGAATATGCCCTGAACAAACATCACAGAGTCCATCTCTTTAGATCACTTTATAGGTTGGCAATCGAGAATTTATCACCCTGACCATTACAGGTCCACGTTGAGCATTGTGTATGATCATATTATTTTCTTGTCACTCATCTAATTGCGGTAATCATCAAAAATTTCATCAATAAGGGACCGATAAACATTAATGCCCATGATACCGCCTGTAAATAATCTCTGACAAATACCAGCTGCTTCATTGATGATTTCTGGGGAATTATTGCCGGCTCGTTTTCCGCCAATCAGAATTTCAAGTCTATCAACATCGGCAAGGATGTTATTGTGACATGTAATAACAAAACCACTTCCTTGAGTAGCAATACCACTTCCAGTGGCACCGGGGCCAGGATCTGCATCATACCATTTTTCTTTTTCTTTACTTGTTTTGATTGCTTTTTTCTTACTTGTTTTTGAGAGTGATTTCCTTTCTTGTTTAGTTTCTTTAAGTTGCGACTTCATTTCGTCTTCTTTGTGTCTCCTTTTTTGTTTTACTTGTTCAGTATACTCATATACTGCATTGTTAAAAATGTCAAAATTATTAACATCTTCCTCAGATCTGATCTGCAGAGTATCAGTAGCGATGCGATATACATCCCTAATCCAATAGGCAGATCTCATAGTTTTAATATATTCGGGTTTTAAATACCTATCACTATCACCACATCTAAACTTGGCAATATTAATTAATTGGTTTCGGTCCTTGATAGCGGCAATACCTTCAGGCGTGAATTTATCTGTAATGTTAATTCTAACTTTTGGCAGAGGTTGTGGTTCATCTTCAGATTGTTGTTGTTGTTGTTGTTGTTGTTGTTGTTGTTGCAAGGGTGGTGGTCGAGTTGCTCGAAGACGGCTAGTAATATCAACAGGTAATGTCTCAAGAGCTTTTTGTGCTGCCTCCGTTGCTGTAACAATTTTCTTTGTTGGCTCGACAATTGGTTTAAATAACTGTTCTGCACCTTCTGTAAATTCCACCCGAGACTCCTGACGAGCTTGTAGTTGTTGCTTGACAGAATCACGGGCGGGGAGATATTTCTTATTTGCCTCTAGTCGCTGTCGAGCTAGTTTAGCTGTGTGAGATTCCATGGTTAGCGTTATTATTGGTATAATAATGATTTAATTAAGCCACACAGCAGCAGGAAGGGGACGGCCAACAGTGAGTGTCCCGTGTCGGTAAACGAGGACGCATAAAAATTTGAAAATACAAGCGTCAAAAGATAAAATAACAAAAATGAGCTAACCTGGTCAGAAGTCTCAGTCTGTTAGAGGTCTCGGTTTAGCGTTATTGACCTTGTATTTTCAAATTTTGTAGGAAGCTTTATTTTCAAAAATGGACTGCTCTAAAAAGTGGTCTGTTCACCCTTCCTGCTGCTCCATCCAATGTACCAGCACACATACAAAGGGATGGAGGGTAGTTCATATACATAAAGGTACCATCCAATACAGTGGCGTCACTAGGGTTGGTGTCACCCAGTGCGGTGACTCAAGGTGTCACCCCCATCGACCTCCTTCCTGCACAAAAATTCAAAAACAAAAATTTTATAGACAGTCATGTGCGGTAACTCATGGTGTCACTCCCATGGACCTCCTTCCTGCACAAAGATTCAAAAATTTTATAGACAGTCATTTTGGTGTCACCCCCTCTGATGGTGTCACCCGGTGCCGTCCGCATCCCCCGCACCAACCCCCCCCCCCTTCCCAAGTGACGCCACTGATCCAATGTACCAGTACAGACACAAGGGCAAGGTGGGTATATCATACACAAAGACATACCATCCAATACACCAGTACACACACAAGGGCAAGGTGGGTGTATCATATACACAGACATACCATCCAATGTACCAGTACACACAAAAAGGGCAAGGTGGAGAGGAGCTTGGTCATATATTTACTGTTCAGTATACTAAATATAAAGAATGTTCTATTTGCATTTATATTTCCGTTTAAAGATTCAAATTTTAGTAATTATTTATTGGTCATTGGGAGTCGGTGTTTGGAAGACATTTCTCAATCCGAGCAATTAGTCAGGCTATAGGAGCAAACGTAACAATGTACAATATTCACGCGATTTCTTGACAAAGAAACAATCACAACGTCTATTAACAAATAAACAATCACAACGTCTATTAACAAATAAACAATCACAACGTCTTATTAACAAATAAACAATCACAACGTCTTATTAACAAATAAATATATCCTTACAAAACAACAAGCACACATAATTACAAGGGGCAGGGGACTATTTTTTAATAATGCATACATACATACATACATACATACATGCATACATACATACGCATGCATGCATACATGCATCCATCCATCCATCCATTAATCCATACATACATACATACATACATACATACATACATACATATACACACACACACATACATGCATGTATACATACTGTTACGAGTCTATGCTCTTAAAATAAGTAACAGAAAAGAGGGAAGACAACAAGCTTTGTAAAATTTAACAAATAATTCGATTTCCTGAATACAAAGTGAAAAATGAGAAAAAAGAACTTACGGTTTTACGAATTAAATCCAAAAATAATCCAAGAATTAAAAAATAGAAGTCCAAGTAATGAAAATTCCTGAATAAAACTGAGTTTGAATCCCCATGAAATCCAAAACTGAAGGCGATGATGTCTGTTGTGGTCAGCGAAGTGCTGCTGTGTCAACAGTCTCTTGTTGAATCACAGAAAATATTATTCCAGTTTTGAATTCAGTATAAATTCCAATGTTACTTGTCACGTATTCCAAGTATGACCTTGACTCAACTTAATAATTCTTATTCTGAGAAAGATAAAGAAAAAATAATGAAAGAATGTTGTTTACCAAAACTGTCACTGATTTTGAAACCGGGTCAGCAAACTAGATACAACGTTTCTATTATTACGTCAATGAAAATAAAAGAAAATATTAAAAAAATCAGTCAGGTCAAACAATGTCAAATCCAGTAAACAATGTTACATTACAGTAGCATGTAATGGAATTAAAAAATTTAAAACTAACAAACAATTAAATTAAATATACATAACAATACATACATACATACATACATACATACATACATACATACATACATACATACATACATACATACATACATACATATACGGTATCTTGAGTGTCAACAGTCTCAGTCAATCAGATGCAAAATCAAATGTGGATCTCGCTCATGATCCGTCTCATCCAGTATCTTGATTGATACAAACCCATGTGAGTCTAATTCAAACCGGATCAGAAACATTGCTTCCCAAGGAGCATCAAACTCAGCCAGTCAGATGCAAGATCAATTCATTATTATGCGTGAATCTCGTTCATTATCAAACTCGTAGATCCTCACAATATAAACATATATTCCAAATGTTATCAAAATGAGATCAGAAATGTGGCCTCCAGAGTGGTAACAGACACAATCAGATGCAAGATAACTTATTAATATATGAGGATCTCGTTCTTTATCAAATACCTCCAAGATATTGATAATTTAAGCCCACATTTCAAGTTTCATCAAAATTGTATCATAAATATGGTTTCCCAGATCTCCGAATTGGACTCAGATCACAATTAATTTTCCTATATATTCTATACATTTATTTATCAGCACTGAACATTCGACTGTGTCCGAATCAATATAAATCATATGTTAATCTAAACTACCTTCAAAGATGACTTCACGTTGAAGTTCTTGTCATAGGTTCACCGGCATTTCTTTGAGAGGCTGGACTGTAAACAAAGCAATGTGCAATAGAACACAGATTTCACTTCCGGATAATCACCAAGGCCTTATTACTCACTGTGTACTGTCGCCGAAATATGCAAAAACAACCCCACCATAATTCGATATACTAAAGAATACACAATTACCTTTAAATCCAAACCAAGAATGCCTAAATATAACTTTTGTTTCACCACCAAAAGGAGACAGGAAACAAAATGCTCTAAAAATAGACTAGGACTACATTCGTGTGTACTGAACCGGAACTAATAATTGTGATCTGATTCCTATTAGTATGAATGGATCTCGTTCGTCATCCAACTCTGAATGACATGAGCATATATACAATGTTTGACCAAAGTCTGATCACAAGTATAGCCTTCAGAGTGGTAACACGCTAGGCAATCAGATGCAAGATCGCCTCATTAATATGCATGGTTCTTGCTGATTATCGAACTCGTCTGAGATCTTGATGATAAACAGATATTGAAAGTTTGATTGCAATCGGATCAGAAATATGGA
Source organism: Megalonaias nervosa (assembly GCA_016617855.1). Classification (NCBI taxonomy): domain Eukaryota; kingdom Metazoa; phylum Mollusca; class Bivalvia; order Unionida; family Unionidae; genus Megalonaias; species Megalonaias nervosa. Next base: position 136,635 of record JAECUM010090694.1, read on the forward strand.
CTCCAGAGAGGCAACAAACATTTGTTGACGGACTAATGACTCAGTACGGGTGACGGACGTAGTGCCATATAGTAAGGTCACCACTATATATCTAAATCTATCTTACATTTTTAATGTATTTGTGAAAGAATTTGCCAATTTAATTATCTGCTCCAGTTACACGACTACTTAGTATGTGAAATGGGGCAAACGAGACGGTCGCAGCTTTTCATGCAAGAAACAGCAACAACAAAGGTAAAAAGAAATATTAGCGTTGCATGTCGCCCGTGAGGAGTTAGATTTGACTTTCTTTTGAAAATGAAACGATTTGGAAAATCTTTTGCTCCCTCCATTTGTTTGTATATGTATTGGAATTATGCACCATGCAGCAGTTGAGCGCATTGTATAATTAATATTTGTGCTGTTGTAAATTACATATTCAATTATGCATCATATGTTATACGTTTAAAATAAAATACTTCCTCGTACCAGCCATGGCAGGCTTGGACCTATTTTGCTCCATGGCAACATATTTGCATCATACATACAAAACACTGATATGACCACACCCAAACTAATCGAATTTCACTGAAAAAAATCAACATGCTGATACAGCCACACAAAACACAAATATTTAGACAAACATACACATAACTGTATGTCAAAGTATTTGTTATTTCTTCTTGGATGGGTTACTAAGTACCTTTATGTCTGAGAACATGATCAAACCATGAACTGCAGGGATACAAAGCTAGTGCGTAACAAGCGGTTACGCATACAAGGGGTGCATTCCAGCACATCTGGATTTTAATCGAGTACTATTTCTTACTACTGTATTGACTTTGGATAAAATCTTCACACACAAGGATTAATCAGTCATGCTAAGCCATGTGGTGGGAAAATAAATAAGACACTGACCTGTAATTTTGATTATCATAATCTTTCTGAGTATGAGGTCAACACGAAGACGAATTTCACGACAACCGAATAATTAATAACTATTAAACGGAGACGGTAAAAAAGTCTCTGGAAGATAATGAAAATTTGATACGCAGTCATTAGAAAGCTAAACCCATAAAGAGTAACGATAACAAACACAAAGGGTAACAGTGACAAAGCCAAATCGCGCAGGTTCAACTGAGTTTATGTCGATTAAATACAACACAGTTTGGTAACACCTCCCCGGGAGAGGGCAGAATTTAAGAAAGACATTTAAAGAATATGAGTCCTTAAGAAATGTTGATAACTGTCATAACATGTTTGAAATTGCAGTAAGTTACTATTTTTGCTGGGTTTTTTTTTTGTTGTTGTTTTTTTTCTTTTGTTGTTGTTTTTTTTTTAACATACGACGAGGAGTCGTGTCCAGCCACAACCGTCTTAAACGTCTTAAAAAAAGGACTGCAGTTATCTCGATATAAAATACAATGTACTTTGTTCTTCAATAAGTTCCCAACATAAATGTAGGTAAAAACATAAAGATTGGGTTATTTTTATTATTATTATTATTATTATTATTATTATTATTATTGCTCTGGAGTAATAGATATTAAAACCACAATTGATAAATACGTGGATTTTGATTCTCGCATGGAGCGAATTTTGACGTGTTCTCTAAATTGTGTACGATAAATTCATTGACATAACATGCCAAGAACATACTGAGTTTTAACAAAAAGTTATGTGCATATATATATATATATATATATATATATATATATATATATATATATATATATATATATACCACCTTTATAATATTTACATTGATGGGTCAACCATTTGACGCTTGGGTCGGATCGATATTTTTATTGCGCTGCAATCAAGAGCGGACTGACTCTACTAGTCGTATAGAATTTGTAACAATCCATGTGAATTCCATGACTCTACTAGTTGGATAGAATTTGTAACAAACCATGTGAATTCCATGACTCTACTAGTCGTATAGAATTTGTAACAATCCATGTGAATTCCATTACTCTACTAGTCGTATAGAATTTGTAAAAATCCATGTGAATTCCATGACTCTACTAGTCGTATAGAATTTGTAACAATCCATGTGAATTCCATGACTCTACTAGTCGTATAGAATTTGTAACAGTCTATGTGAATTCCATATTTTTAGGCTTTTACTCTATTTAACTGCTAAATACTGAAACCATTTCATATATTTCTAAGAAAATCCAACATACCAAAGTTGATATAAAATATATTTGATATCTTTGAGTTTACATGTTCATAAGATAAGTGCTATAAACAATTCTGCTATGGCCTTTAACCATGAACCTCATCACTGAGCTCGTTTCTGATATCCACCATGCTCTACTTACATCCTAAGTTTAGTTAAATTCATAAATTAATATTTTCAAACTGCTTTATTCACAGGTCATTATTTATGTTTGTTTCTTGTGTTTTACGGAACATCAATACAAGTAGGTCATGTAGTGCAGAGGCAATTGGAGTAATGTGCCTTACACAATGACATACCACGGTACCGACCTGGGTTCATCCAATGGCAAGATTCGAACACACGCCTTTTCGGTTACGAGTTCGGCACGCTAATCACTGCACCACCGCACTCTTGTCGCCATTAGTCGTCTCTTAGGACAGACGCGAGTAGTGTAGTGGACGAGAAGGTGCATAGCGTGCATTTACGTCCCCAGAGTCTGCACGTTATGCATCGAGTTTATAAAGCCATTATATGATCACTAAAATCGCATCATTCCAAGAGTTGTTATCGTCAAAACAAGCATCACTGACAGAAATCCATTCGTACTTGCTCGTGTTGCTCGCAAACAAATACCGATTTGTACTTTCTTTTTAATGAGTCAAAACCTTTAAAGTTGAAGGTCAGCGTGCTATCAAACTATTTACTGCAAGCAATAAAATACAAAACCATTCAAACTCTCTTTGTATACAAGTCGGATCAGTGAAGTACAAAAATAAAAGAAGTTGTCACTAGCTTGACCCCAAGGTCAAGTATGTCTAGTGCAGCAGTGTTGGTGATGGCGATCATCTATTATCATTCACTGTCCACTAAGTACCGCAAGCTGTGTGAAAACTATCCAAGTATGACCGTATTTTCAGCATATTATTAGATGGTTATTATGGTTGTTATGTTAAGGGTCAGATAAGCATAATTTCTATTCAGAGTTAATCCTAGATGTTCTATCACAAGTCCAAAAGTATAGAGTGTTCCAAATGAATTCTAGTATTGAATATGCTGATGTACCAATAGCCTTGAACAGGTTAATGTACCAACAGTCTTGATGTATCACAATTATATAATAGAGTGTTTTTAATGATTTCACAATAATCCCCAAATAGTGTTTTAGTCCAAAAAGTCAATGGGCACTTGGTAATTCCAATGAATAATTTAAATAAATGATTCCTATTAAATTATATAAAGTATATCTAAACACAACTGTAAATGATTCCACGGACTGAAAACTTAAGACACAATAAAATACCAGGATGTGGTCAATGTGTTAATTTTCATGATTACAGATTGAAAGGGACATTTAATAAATAACATCAAATATCTAATTCTATGTAGTTATGGATTTGCACTTTAATATGAGGTCATTCTTGTAAACACATTCATAGTTTCAAAGATAGTGAGATGTACTTTTTTCACGTAAACATGTTGATGACTTCATTTCAGGCCATGGGTTTTCTGGAAAAACCAGGCTGACATAATTCCCGATTGTTTGGCGGCTAGAAAGTCAGTCAGGGACTTGGCCTTGTTGACAGTGATTTAGAAATAATTCATTCGAGTCTTGTTCTGCTTTTGCATTTCATGTAAGTTGTTCATATAAGAGATAATTGACTGAAAATTTAGTTATTCTCAGCATAATCACCAGTCTTAGAAGAGACAAATAGTTGTGTTCAATTCAGCTGAAAGTATTTTATATATTATTTCAATTATTCACTGTAGTTACAGAGTGCTCAGACATTTAGGATTTATTATTAATTAACTGTGAATTCAATTAAATACATTTTGGGTATCTCATTATGATACATTAATACTATTGGATCATCAGCACAATAGAGTGAACTTAATTCGGATTAACACTGGAACTCAATTGGATTACTCGATACGTTTGGAAATGTGATAGAACTTAATTCGGATTAACACTGGAACTCAATTGGATTACTCGATACGTTTGGAAATAATTCGGATTAACACTGGAACTCAATTGGATTACTCGATACGTTTGGAAATGTGATAGAACTTTTAGGACTATTAAGGTTTTCATTCACCATACTGTAAGTTATTTTTAATTTTTCGTTTCCTATTTTATGGAAATAAATTATATTTGGAGCTTATACAGAACTTGTTGGTTTACACTCTGTTCTGATACTTAGTTGAAGACCAATGAGTTGTAACAATATATATAATGGATTGATTTTTTACCCGAACTAATATGGGACTTTTCGCTAGCGAGGAACATTTACTTGACGATTCCTTGTGTAAATATGGGGCCTAATGGCACTGACAGAGATGAAAGCGATGTGAATATGCTTGATAACAAGAATGGAAAAACACTGAAGAAAAGGAAACCGTTTGCTTAAATCTAGCAAAGAAATATTTTCTAATATAATTAATATTAACATAACTACTACTACGACTACTACTACTACTACTACTACTACTATCAGAGTGGTAGTATTATGTTGCACCAATTGTTTTCCAACTGCGATCAGCGCGGAATGGACTGGATACAAATTAGAAGCGACATCAAAGGGCGCGGAATGGAATAGAGAATGATTAAAACAAATACCAACAACAAGAATCCAAGACACGAAACACAAAGTAGAACAAATACACCCCATAATCAAATGAAAAAAAGAAAACGAAAAAAAAAAAAAAACGTGAAAACAACGGTGACAAATTACTTTAACACAGATACAATCCAAAATCCTATTATACTTCCAAGATGTGTGGTGGACCGGAGGAAAAAACATATACGAGAAAAATAATCCGAATACCACGCAAAATGTAAATATAAACAAACAAGAATACCTGGACCAATTTCATTTCCAAACATCCAACCTTTTCAAAAAATACCCAAGCATAAAAGATATATTAGCAAAGTAGGGTAACTTCACAAGCATAAAAATAACGCAATGTTCAAAGCAATCCGCTTTCCAAGCATAATTCTCTTACTAAGCTAATGTTTTCAATCACGTCCGTGCACAACAAAATTTCAATCTCTTTTGGAACGTAAGCTCAAATATCCTTTTACCATAATGTCTTCAATCACATCCTCGCAATAACAGAGCCAAAAAATAACACTATTCGAAACTGAGGCAAAACCAAAACAAAACTCGGAGAGAAACAGAGAGAAGAAAAAGAGACAGAACAAATACGTATGCACAAACAAAAATAAAACACAATTAGACACCTTGTTATTTTCCCGGACACAAAAATCCTTAAAACCTTTAAAAATTGTAATCAAATAAATAGGAATTAGAAGGAAACACAACTCAATGAATCTGACATAGATAAGCCTGTCTTCTAACACGAAAACATGGGAAACACTAAAAACAACGCGTACACAAAAGCACTACATAAAGGACACAAACTAAATGACTTATAGGCAAATGTCACAATTCTGAAAAGAAGCAAGGGAACTAGCCCACAAGTAAATATACCTCGAGGGAGAGAGTATAAAATAAATTGTTTACTGAAGTAATTAAAGAAACCAAAACATTAAGATCGAACGAAACAAACAACAACATCGGACCAAATTCAATCCAAAATACGTCTTTCCATTATTTCATTTAGTCATCTCCACACACACACACACACACACACACACACACACACACACACACAGAGGGCCGGATCGGGTCAAATGTTTTTTTTTTTTAAAAAAGGGTGCTGACTTTCCTCGAAAGCGGCATCTAAGTAAACTTTTATGTGTCTATTTATTCAAAGTGTGCATAATACCCAATAAACGTGCGCAAGAATAAAGCGATGGTTAAATTTCAAGTGACAAGGGACTACTTTTGTGTGTGTGTGTACGTTTTTTTTTTAAATCTGAGGTGGACACACACACACACACACACACACACACATATATATATATATATATATATATATATATATATATATATATATATATATATATATATAAGAAAACCAAAACACAAACCAATAGAATGAGGGAAGAAAAAATAGTAAATAATATAACGAATTGTATTAAGCTGGAATGGGGTTAGGGGGTGCAAACATAATGGTATCAGAGGACGCGGAATAGACCAGATAACGATTACAGTTATTTCAATCATCAGTATGGAAATAAACATGTTCTAAACTGCATTGAAAATTTCCTAATACCATATTATCGTCAAAGAAAGGAAGCACTGCCTGTAATACGTTTGTTCTCACTCATGATCACAACGTGTACTACAAACGTTTATATCTGCATGGCCTTTGACTCTCACTTACTCATACGAATATTTATTTTAAGTTTTAAACATAGTTAAGGAGTCGTCATTCTATGAAAACTGTCAGTGCATTTGATGAAGTTTATTTTATAATTGTGATAGAATGAAAGAGTGTCTTAATTTTTATTTTATTTATAAATTTTTTAACGAATGGAAGATACTACGAAGCGTAATTTCGGAATGGCAAGAAAAGGTACCATGAAATTACTTTAAATCTAATTGAAAAAAATAGTTGTGAAAGTGAGGGACTGGTGTACAGTACGGGAAAAGGTTGATAAAATTTGAGTAAAATTCATGCATACCCCAGGCATATTAGTAGTATACGCATACCCAGGCATATTAGTAGTATATGTATACCCAGGCATATTAATAGTATATGCCTACCGAGACATATTAGTAGTATATGCATACCCAGGCATATTAGTAGTATATGCATACCCAGGCATATTAGTAGTATATGTATACCCAGGCATATTAATAGTATATGCATACCCAGGCATATTAGTAGCATATGCCTACCGAGGCATATTAGTAGTATATGCATACCCAGGCATATTAGTAGTATATGTATACCCAGGCATATTAGTAGTATATGCATACCCAGGCATATTGTGTGGAAGTAATTGCAAAAACCACAAAGTATTTATCACTAGTGATCAACCTTTCGACGATGAATGTGAGTGCATCGTTTCGTGGTTTGCACTTTTCAACAAAGGAAAAAGTTTCATGGACAAAATAAGGGAATGTTGCATCTGACTGTTACTGTGCAAAGTGTTTGGAATGAATTCAACGCGTTGTTATTTTGCAAAGTGTTTGGAATGAATTCCACACGTTCTTTGCTAAGTGTTAGGAATGAATTCCACGCGTTGTTTTTGTTTTTTTGCAAAGTGTTTGGAATGAATTTCCACGCGTTGTTTTTTCTGCAAAGTGTTTGGAATGAATTCTAGGCGTTTTTTTTGTTTTTTTTGGTTTTTTGTTTGTTTTTTTATTGCAATGTGCTTAAAATAAATTCCACGCCTTGTTTTTTACAAAGTGTTTGGAATGAATTCCATGCGTTTTTTGGAATGTGTTTGGAATGAATTCTACGCGTTTTTTTTTTTTTTTCAAATTGTTTAAAATGAATTCCACGCCTTTTTTTTTTTTTTTTTTTTTTGCAATTTGTTTGGAACGAATTCCACGCGGTTTTTTGTGGATTCACAATATTAAGAATAATCCCCCAGTGTACTAACCACGTGATATACTTTGATCTTCTAGTCATTTAGTCACTCTGATTTTACAAAAATGCACGTGACTTGTTTAATTTCAAAGCAAAGATGGGACGGTGTAGTATTTTTCGATGCGGTGGAAACCGGTGAACCCAAAGGAAACTGCTAGTTGCATATAGGAACATGTTTGGCATGGGATTTCAAACTCAAAAGTGAAAATTCGCGAAGCCAATAAATCAGCTACGTTAAGATCTAAAATAACAAACAGATTAGGTCCAGGAGTAAAAAATGGCTTTCGATTTCGGTCTATACCGTTGGCTATAAATGGTTTAAACACTATGACAAATGAAGTTAGTACGAAACTTGAAATACGATAGCACATGCTTAATGTAAGAGGAAAAGGTTGTTTGATTAGAGCTACATGCTAAGGCACTTCAACCACTTCAGCCTAATGTAGGGGTGTCTGAATTCAACATTAAAACCGTCAACAAATTGCAGTTATAAGTTTTCAACACATACCGAATCAATAAAAATGCACGAATTTCTTTATTCAACACCGTAATAAAAACAGTTACGTATTATCCTGATATGTGATTTGATTATGCCTGGAAAATACGAAATGTTTTATTATATGAAAAGTGAGACATAAGCTAGAACTTAATTTTTCTATAACTTTAGCTTCTATCGTTTTACGTTTGTATTGACAGGAATATTGTTCTGTTTCTTCGAAAGTAAACTTGATCAATTAGACGTCTCCGGGGAAAACTCAAATCAAATGCACAGAAACGGCCCTAGGATGTGCTGGGCCCAAGGCAGCATGCTGGGCCCAAGGCAGCAAGCGATGAGCGCGGGGCCCCAAGCAAAAAAACGCATTGCGGAGAAGAGCGGGTCCCAAGGCGGTTGTCTCGTTCGCCTTGCCCTAGGGCCGGGCCTGTTTGCTCTCGACATTGCGCTTGTAGGCCGAATACCGGCCATGAAATCGGTGTGTCCCGTTTATCTCAGCGATGCAACCTTCCACAAGTCCCGTTACGCTGCCAACCCACCATGCCATCTTCTGCCACTGGACAAGACTATATCATTCAGATGTCCTAATAAAAATTATAATTTGACCCCCCCCCATTTAATACATGTACTTTCAGTTGAAATAGACACGCCCGAGGATTGTCCTATTAAAATTGTTTCTTCGTAACTTCCAACCTGGTCGTGAGTTATTCTACTCATACTTTCTTCTGGTTTCCATGTACCTCGATATAATCACCACCTCCATAATCTTCATTCCAGTTTTAATCGTTGGATGCATGGCGTCTGATCCGAACCATAAAGAAAGTTTTTATCAACAGAAACAATCGTTAGTGACAGAGGCCAGCATCACAATAATTTACGACTCTGACAATTATGTAATTTGTGGAAAGAAAAGTAAATGTTTAATAATTTGTAAAGAAATACTATTAAGGTGCTGCTTAGGTATGCTAGACCCAAAGGAAAAGAAAAACGAAGGGTGAAGCGTCTAGCTTCCATTTATATATTAACTTCTCAATTTTTTGTAATTAAAAAAAAAAACCCTTGACCTTAATTCAATAAACGAAACATTTTTATTTTATGCTAAGTTTTGAAACCTGGATTTTCAATGCGAAATAAATGTGACAATTCACTTGAGTGAAATACAGCAATTATTTTCACTCCCTCGTCGGTTAACATCATAACCAAGAGATCTGTGCTTATTGCAAACGAACTTAGTTCAAATCTAACAATGTGCATATATTTTTCTTCACAATCTTGTATGCGTTGTTTCGCCGTGAATTAGGAAGGAAAATATGTTACTAATGTATGTGTGAATATAGACAAAACACCGCAGAATATATACGGTAAACCGGTGACATTATCGCGAGGGATACATTAAGAAATCGCTACTTCCGTCTGTTGTACATATTACTAGCCAATACATCTGAGCATAAAATAAAAAGAAAATTTGCTTGTTTCGAGTGAATAACGGATATATTTCATCTAGTGGGTGAAAAACTCGAGTATCTTTACTCACTCCATGACATAAATCCATTATTCTTATTCTAGCTTTATTTTTTAATTGAAAATTAAATATGAAAGCAAATCTTTCTGATAAACACTTCAGTGAAAATTTTAGGAACATTATTTCGTATGAATAGATTTTGGCAATGATAGTATTTCATGAGGTGACTCGCATTATTTGGCATTGTGACCCGCACTATTTGTTAATGAATTTTATGGACTGATCTCCACCATTCGGTAATGAATTTTATGGGCTGATCTCCACCATTAGGTAATGAATTTTATGGGTTGATCTTCACCATTTGGCAGTGAGAGTATTTCATGGACTGATCTGCATCATTTGGTCACAAGATTATTTTGTACACTGATCTGAAGCATTTGGTAATAAGAGTTATGTCATGGGCTGATTTGCATTATTTGGTAATGAGAACATTCCAGGGCTGTATCTGCATGATTTGGTAATAAGATTATTCTATGTACTGATCTTAATCATTTGGTAATGACATTATTTTATGGGCTTATCTCAATTATTTGGTAATGACGTTATTTTATGGGCTTATCTAAATCATTTGGTAACAATGTTATTTTATGGGTTTATCTTAATCATTTGGTAATTACGTTATGTTATGGGCTGATCTGAATCATTTGGTTATGACACTGTTTTATGGGCCGATCGGAATCATTTGGCAATGATTGTATCTGATTGGTTGATCTGTATAATTTGGTATTTAATGGGCTCATTGACATTATTTGGTAATGATGGTATTTGATGGGCTTATTTGCATCATTTTTGTCAGAACAGTACGTGTTAAACTGAGCGGACCAAGATTTTGAGTTGGTGACTCGTTCTCATAAAGACTTTTAATAGAAACAGCAGTCAAAATTCGCTAGCGGATTATCAGCATAATTCAGTTTCGAAAAGCAAATAAGCACTAAAAGACATCCAACTTTTGCCACAGATATCAAACTCCACCTTTCTGAATTGAAAAGAGTTTAAGTACTAAATAAATGTCGTGTCTATATTTCTGGTAATGTAAAGGTGAAGTCTGAAAAAGTGAACGAATATTTCCACAACTGTATGACTAAAGAAAAGATCAATGAAAACGACAGCCGTTTGTGGCAAATTATCAACTGATTAGAACATGTCAAGTAAGACTACTGACCAAAGTTTGCGTAAACTAGGGTTCCGCTAAACCATATGACTCAACTTCAAACCTGGTACGTCTCATATGCAACTGTTTAAAAGTCCTTCGTGTAGGCACTGACAGGGCACGGCACTCTGGACGGGGCGTTGTACCTCGCCCAATGTTTAAAAACCCTTCGTGTAGGCTATGACAGGGCACGGTTCACTGAAGATTTCTGCTGAATAACAGCGAATCATGGAAAAATTTAGTTATTGCGTGGACGAGATTTTGCTTCTTCCAATCACTGTGGCTTGATCTTCGAGCTAATGACCCCGAAATTTACAGGTTTCTTCCTTATCCCAAGTGCAAACTATTCACAAAGTCTGGTATCTATAAATAGCGGAAAAACAGAGTTGTGTGAAAATGAGATTGGTAACGGATGGACAGATAGTTAGATCGATATCACAACACAAGTTTCACCTATGGGGGTTGTTTAAAAATTTAACTCGTCTCTCTGACTTCAATCAAAAAGAACCTTCCAGTTATCAGTAATAAAACTGTCAACGTTGTTGTGCTGTCTCTTAGTGTTTGCTTACAATTAATCATGTTGCATTATGGTCAAATCATCAATCGGAACATAATATCAGCCTACATAATGCAACCACGAAGGCAACATGTTTTCAATCGAAGTCCAAGAAACCAATTCCATCATTCTTGCCAAATACTTTAAATCTTTAAACGTTAAAAATAAAAGGGAAATACATACTCATGTGCAAGAGACTGGCATTGGTCCAAAGCTCGTATCAGTGTGTGTGTGTGTGTGTGTGTGTGTGTCGTGGGTGGGTGTACCTACAACTGAAAGGTGGCATTTAAGACTTAAACCTTACGAAATTAATAGAAAAAGAAGACTCAGAAAACTACTTAGCAATAGCTCTGTCAACGAGTCTATAACAATTTTCATTTTTTACTCTTTTTCTTTTTTATTGGTGCACTTTTGAGAATATTTTGGGATAGTTCATGTCAGTGTTTCTTTCCATTCTTCTCTTCTTTCCTCACTGATGGAGGAAGAGTGATAATATTTCATGTAGTGTTTCAAGGAGGATGAATTGACGACAATAAAGGTTTCATATTCTGCATGTAGCCTGAAGAAAACTGGACTATCACGACATCAGTGTCGTCGGAACTTCCTCGGCTTTTCTGTCAAGAAGGAAACCGCCGGTGTAATTCGTCGCCATCTAGAACTATTTTCTGAACCACATATGGTCACAAGGCGACAGAAGGTGACAAAGTCACGATCTGAATACTGTTGCCATTTGATGTCGCAAATTATGCTGTGCACTCCGCCGGAGGCGAATCACCAACCACATCGAACTGATATACATTCGTACAATTACTTCTGAGGTTATTTCACCATGTGACGAAAATGGCCAAGCGATGTTCCTATCGGACATCAGTGGTGTGGGATTGTCTTCCCATCGGACTCAAATCCAGACTACGCTTGGGCCATCAAAGCCATAGTGGCTCGTATCGTTGCTTACAATTTAACTGTCAGTCATACATATAGTATAAAATAATACAAGAGAAGACACTTCTCTCATTTCTTGCGCGACCTATTTAAGAGTAAACGCTGACATTTCAAGCTACATTTCGCGCAACGTATTAAATTTAGTACCGATGTTTCAGCTCAGGCATTCGACTCTGTAAGCCTATCCAAAGTCTGGCGTACTATCATACTTTTAAGGAATGCCAGACTATTTTCCCACGCTACTGGACATGGCCATGATCGCCTCCTCTTAATATGCAAGTGAAATCCCGCTAAATGGAATACTGTCCTCTCACTTGTTAAGAGAAAATTACGTCCTGCATTTATTTATAACTTATTTTTAGTTGACCAATGAGAAGGCATTATTCCATTCAGCGCATATAATTTTGTTTGTCTAAGGATTACTCATTCTTGCCTTGAAGCAGAATCAGTCTTATTGTTGTGCTCAGGTTCTGATTTGGGTGAATTTATTTATTCAAATTATTATTCATTGGAAATACAAAGTGCTCATGAACAATACTCTTGGACTGGAACATTAATTTGGAATTATAGTGAATTCAAACAAGAACATATTTGGATTATATTATTGTGATACAGTAAAAGACTGCAAGCAAATTTCCACAATCCAGGCCACTGGCACATTAGCATGTTCGATACTACAGCACATCAACACATTCAATGTCGGAGTACCACTTGATTTTAATTGGAACATCATATATTCGGATTGTGATAGAACTTTTATGTTTATTTGGGATGTAATTCATAATACTGTAAGTTCTTTTTAAATTTTCACTTTGTATTCTAGGGAAATAAATTATTTGTTAAACTGTTCAAAACACGTTGGAATTTGCTCTTTTCTGTTACTTAGTATAAGATTATAGAGTCGTAACACAACTTCGGCCGAAAGGGGTCAACTGCTCCCTGATTCGAGACTAGGGAGACATAAGCGGGGAGATTGTCGTTCAGTTTCATCGCCAGTAGTATAGTGGGTTACCGTAGCGTCAATGGGAATTAGCATTACAGACCCCCCCTGGGCCAGTATAGCGTCAAGAAAGTAGGTCAACACCCTGGGCCAGTATAGCGTCAAGAAAGTAGGTCAACACCCTGGGCCTGTATAGCGTCAATGGAAATTTTTGTAGAGCGGTGACTAGGAGACTGGGGGTTTGTAGAGCGATAAGCGACAGGTGGCATGTTTCTTTTTTTAGTAGAGGAAGGGTTTTATATATATATATATATATATTCGTTTAGGGGGAGACCAAATGAAAATTAAGATCTTTTCGAGGTATTGGAAGTGGCCCTGAAAAGGGCCGTTGTTTGTTATGTGATGTTAACACTATTCTGTTAACATACAGGACATCGCATAGGTCTTCTTATCTTCCTCAAATTTCTCAAAGTTTGTCTTAAGCTGTGTCTCACTTCTGGTCCGTAGATGAGAGTCCGCTTAAGACAGCCTTGTCTTTCCACATAACATCTTCTTTTCCAAAGAGTGGCCCCGGTGATCCGGATGACAGTCCATTTTGTTTTCACATACATGGGTAAGTCTGTACGGAACAGCATTGAGGATACCAAAGTAGAGGATTCTACGTCGATCAACATCTTCTCTGTGACGAGAACAGGTGAAGGGAATGAAGTGAACCGCGTTTATTTATAGTGGAAGACCGGATCGAAACGGATTGAAAGGGTTCACTAATCCCAACACGCGTTACAAAATTCAGTCACTTCGCGGAGTCTGTCTTCCAATCCGAAGAGAGCTACCTGTGACGTCACATTTCCTATATAGGCACACTAGCGTCTGTGCGCAGTGAATCGATGTGGTAGTGTTTTGTGAAACATGACGGAACCTAAGAAGACAATGAATTGGGGTGCACCGGCTGTGGAGACGAGAAGTAATGGTACAGCAGCAGCTACCAAAGCGAACACAGTGCTACTTCCCGAAGAGGTTGATTTCAACTGGGATTTAGTAGATTTTTTATCTTCTTCCCAAGAATTTGTTCCGGTACCAGTACCTTCGCTACTTTCTCCTTCTTTACCACGTGTCGACGATTTTAAACAAAGACAGAAAGAAGAATTGGAGAAATTTTTACAGCAGCAGAAAGAAGCAGAGCAAGCATTTCTTCTTGAACAGAAACAGCGAGAAGAAGAAGAAGAGGAAAGAAGGAAACAACAGGAAGAAGAAGAGTAGAGAAGAAACAAAGTCTAGGAGAGAAGGAGAACAGCGAAAGTCAAACGGTCACGGTACTCTTGGACATTTTGGCCGAGTTAAGAAGTCTGAAACAAATGTATCAGACTTCTTTATTACGACCCAAGAGAAAAAGACCTTCCCGAGCCAAACAACCTAACCCTGTGACTACACCACAGATACCACCCCTAGTGATATCTACTAAATCATTGACAGGAGCAAGTCCACAAGTAGGCCTTGGCCGTGGCAAAGGCTTAAGACAGTTAAAGCGAATTGATTCTCGTTCCTGAGTTTGTTCTAAGGAAAAAAACAAACACTCAACAGTCCTTTTCAGGGCTACCTAATACTCTCGAAAAGAGGGACTATTCATTTTGCCAAAATCAATTAAAACTCAAATTCCCTTCTTTAACCCTATGATGTACGTGTTGTGAGTGTATGAGTGTAGGTCCTTATTATTTCTAAATAATGAAAACCAAGAGACACTTACGTTTTTTCAGTTTGGTCTATTCTGTTACAAATTTTTTACAATTCAATATCACAACATAACACAACACAACACTTTTTAAAAAGTTCATAGATTTCTTCTGTCTCTTTTTTCTTTCACTCTCTCTGTTTTTTCAATTTCTTCACTTTTACACTTTTTTCCTCTTCTTCCTCTTCTTCTTCCTCACATTTTTCTCGTCTTCTTTTCTTTTCTGTCTTCTCTTTCTGAACGTGTCTGGGTTCTTCTTTTGTCAAGGCTACCTCTGTTTCTTCTTCCTCCTTCTCCTGCTCCTGTTGTTTCTTAGGGCACTCTGAAGACCAATGTCCTTTCTCTTGACAATGACAACAGGTATCTTGACTTTTGTTTCTTTTGACACTGGCCTTGCTTCTTTGACGGTCTGGACATTCTGTAGCCCAATGCCCTTTCTTTTGACAGATATAGCAAGTATCTCGACTTTTATCTCGAAAGGAAGGAGAGTAGTCCGTTGGCTTGTCTGAAGAAAACTTTCTTATCACACCTCGCAATGCTCTAATCAGAAGTTCGATCTGTGTGGGTTCTTCCATTGTGCTGGTCGGTTTGAGAGCGAAATGAATACTGAGAGGGGAGTCACTAGCCCTTTATATATGCCCTGGTCTGACATAGATATATAGGGGTTCATGGTGTTTCACAGGTAGTCATTTGACTTTTGCCGTCAAGATGAAACGATCGCATCATTTCGAAAAGAAAGAAGAAGAAGAAAGTAAGAGGCAGAAACGTGATTTATCGCCTCGCACAGTAGCTGAAGTCTTGGCACAAATTCATGCCAGCGATTTTGAAGATGAGATGAGTGAACCAGAATCGAAGCCTAAAGAGTCTACACCAAATCAAAGTCCATTACCACCCGTAAACCCTGAAAAGTACTACCATATTCGGGAGACGGACAAACGCTCTTCCAGAAAATTTAGAACCACAGCCTACACGTACGCAGTGAAATTTAAAGATTTCAAGTCTGACGTACCCTTGGAAAAAGCAGAAGGGTTCATCACCGATGTGTGGGATTCTTTGTTAACCACACTAAAACGGCAATGTCGAGCCAAAGAAGACGATCGCTTGAGACTTTCTATTCATCACGACAATTTGAAGTCTCCCGTTTGGATCGAGTTTAGCAGTCCAACAGAATTGACACCTTCCAAAATCATGGACAAGATTCAACACGTACAACAATCCAACGACAAATTTCACATCACGGACGGAAAAGCGACACTGTACATGACCCACGTGTCTCTTCCCCAAGGGACAGGTAAAAAAAAGTTGATGTTGGTAGACAACTTGCGTAACCTCAAGCGTAGTCTCGTCCAAATTAACAATCCAAAAGACAAGATGTGTTTAGCCCGTGCCATCGTGGTGGGACAAACGTATGCCAACAAGAACGATACGGTAGAATGGAAAAGAGCCTGGAAAACTATTCAACAATCGGACCGAGCCAAACAACGAAAAGAAGCAGAACTCCTGTTACAGCAAGCGGGGTTAGCTAAAGACACACCCTGTGGCATTCCTGAAATGCAAAAGTTGCAAGACGTCTTGGCTCCACGTTACACCTTGAAAGTTCACCCTCAAGAAGTGCGCGGACCTCTGTTGTTTCGAGGTCAAGATTTTAAAGACGGAAAATACATTCACGTCTATCATCACGATGAACATTTTGATGCCATTACCAGTATCACTGCATTCCTGTCATACAGTTATTACTGTGAGAAATGTGACTATGGCTATAACAATCGAGAGCAACACAAGCATTGTGGATCGAAATGCTCAGGATGTTTAGCTTCTACACCCTGTCTGGACGAAGGACAAGAACGAGTGCATTGCTCTGTTTGTCAGCGCACGTTTGTCAGTCCTGCCTGTTACCAACAACACCTAAAGACGCAAGGTTCACAGCAGAAATGTGCTTGTCAGCTCTTGAGATTGTGCCCTACTTGTGGACAAGGCATACGTACCAACAATGCCAAGGCGCACGTCTGTTCAGGAAAGAAGCGATGTCACATTTGTCGCCAAACCGTGGACTTGGAACACCAATGCTACATTCAAAAATACCATTCCAAACATGAAGAAGAAGAAGAGAATGACCAGAAGAAGAAAGGGAATTTCATCTTTTTCGATTTCGAATGCATGCAAGAGACTGGCATTCACATTCCTAATTTCTGCGTGGCTCACCGAGCGTGCGAGAAGTGCATCCAAGAGCCTATCTTGACTCATTGCCCTTACTGCAGCAAGATTCCTGGAGGACGTGAAAAAATCTTTCGGGGATCGAACACACTGGCCGATTTTGCCCAATGGATCTTAAACCCTATCGACGAGACGTGGAGCCAAGAAGATATCGAACGTTACGGAGATTGTCATCGCCATGCCACGGTGATGGCTCACAATTTCTCGGGATACGATGGACAATTTCTGTTGAGATACTATACGGAACAAAGTACCGAACGTCCGAAAGTCACTTTGAACGGAGTCAAAATCATTTCCATGCAAGTGGGACAAGTACAGTTTAAAGATTCAATGAGTTACTTGGCTATGCCTTTGAGCCGCATGCCTAAAACGTTTGGCATGACAGAAATGGCCAAAGGCTATTTTCCACACTTTTTCAATACCGAAGCCAATCAACACGCTGTTCTACCCCATTTGCCTGAGGCTCACTACTACGACCCCGACAACATGCGTACCGAACAACGAGAAGCTTTCTACGCATGGTACCAGACTCACGCTTCGGACCCTTTTGACTTTCAAGAAGAAATGTTAAAATATTGTCGTTCCGACGTAGACATTTTACGTCGCTGCTGTGGAAAATTTCGAGAACTGTTCATGGAACACGGAGGGATCGATCCTTTGAAAGAAGCTTGTACCATTGCCAAAGCGTGTTCCTTAGTGTATCGTCAACGATTCATGCCCGAAAACACCCTAGCTGTCATCAGTCCTCAAACGACCAATTTTGTCAAACGTCAATACTCGGTCAAAGCCCTACGCTGGTTACATTACTTGTGTGAGAAGGAAGACAAATGGATCCAACATGCTCGCAACGGAGGAGGCGAAAAGACCATCGGAAGGTATTCAGTAGACGGCTGGGACTTAGAAAACCCCAAGATCGTGTACGAGTTTAACGGGTGCTTATTTCACGGATGTCCCATCTGCTACCCTCAACGTGACACTAAAAACCAGTTTTTACAACGGACCATGGAAGACTTGTACCAGGCCACTTGTCAGCGACGCTTGAAGTTAGAAGAGCAAGGATACCAAGTAGTGGAAATGTGGGAACACGAGTACGATCAGCGATTGAAAACCGATCCCGAGTTTAAGCGCATCGTGGAAAGTTACAAGCTGGTGGACCCTCTGAACCCGCGGGACAGTTTGTACGGAGGACGGACGAATGCCACCTGTTTGCTGTACCAAGTCGACGAGGAGAAAGGAGAAGAAATCAAATACTTGGACGTGTGTTCTCTGTATCCGTACGTGTGCAAATATTGTCACTTTCCCGCAGGCACCCACAATTGCTGACGGAACACATCGACGTGGACAATATTCGACAATACGAAGGATTGATCAAGTGTAAAGTCTTGCCTCCCACGAACTTGTACCATCCCGTTTTACCACATCATTGCCAAGGAAAACTGATGTTTCCCTTGTGTCGTACTTGTGCTGAAACGTGCAACCAAGACCACCCTTGTCAGCACACTCAGGAAGAACGAGCCTTGACGGGAACGTGGGTCAGCGTGGAATTGTTTAAAGCTCTGGACTTGGGATACCAACTGTTAGAAGTGTACGAAATTTACCACTTTCCCAAGACAGAAAAATACCACAAGGGCGACGATTCTCAAAAAGGCATTTTTGCAGACTACGTGAATGCCTTTTTGAAACTGAAACAAGAAGCTAGCGGATATCCTTCCTGGTGTCACACTCCCGACGACCAAACAAAGTTCAAAGAGAAATACTGGAAGCAGGAAGGCATCACTTTAGACCACATCGAGAAAAACGAAGGAAGGCGATCGTTTGCCAAAGTGATGTTGAATTGTTTGTGGGGCAAAATGGCACAACGACCGTGTTTACCCAAGACGGAGTATTTGACAGAACCTTTCCGATACTTGCAGATGATTCACGACAAAACCAAATACATGAAACACGTGGACGTTGTTCGTGAGGACTTGCTCTTAGTCAATTACGAAGAAGAACTGGACTTTGTAGAAGCCGACGAATTTGGAAATGTCATCATTGCGGCCTACGTGACAGCCCATGCTCGCTTAAAACTGTACGAAGCTTTAGAACTATTAGGAGATCGTGTGCTGTATTTTGACACGGACAGTTGCATCTACATTGATCGCCTGGGTCAACCTCACCCTGTCATCGAAGGAGACCGTTTAGGAGCCTGGACGGACGAGCATCCCGACCACAAGATTCTCAGTTTTGCAAGTGGCGGTCCCAAAAATTACGGCTACGAATACCGGAACAATCAAGGAGATGTGCACACGGAGTGTAAAGTGAAAGGATTGACTCTTAATTATCGCACCAGTCGAGTGGTGAACTTTAGCATATTGAAAGAAGCCTTGCAGTCTGGACAGGATCGAAACTTTAAAGTGACCACCCACGAACCGCACAAGATTGTACGTTTACCCACACACCAAATCGTCAGTCGACCCTTGGAAAAAGTTTATCAAATCGTGTACCAGAAGCGAGTTCGGCTTCCCAACCACTTCACTTTACCGTACGGTCATGCCGATATTGGTCAGCATATAAAAAGGGACAACGTTCAAGGTCGATAGTTCATTGTGACTACCATTGCTAAGCGAGAAAGATGAATCCATTCACACAGCAAGTATCCAGTAAGAGTAAACTCAAGTACGATGCTGTGCCTTGCGATGGTAGGGATGCCGTACGCTATGACCTTAGTGATTCAGTACCACATCATCATGGGAACTTTGCTATAACTACTACTTCTACTACCATGCCTACCATGGAAAGTGATGCTGTACGTGTCAAACCTGACGGATGTGAAAGAGATGCCACTCGTTATCGCACACCTTTTCACTTTACTGGTTTTCATGGTGGATGTTCACCTCCACAGGAAACCATGCGACTACCACCCTATTAGAGCTGGATTTATCTACTTGGGCGAAGGAGATAAAGTCAAGTGCTTCAGTTGCGGTGTCTCACTTCACCAGTGGGAGAAGAAAGATTGCGCTTACCTGGAACATGCTCGATGGTCTCCAGAGTGTCACTACCTGCCTTTAGTGGGACCTCGTCATTGAAGTGACCCTACCATGTTGTGTAAAAAGCTAGCTACGGAGTTAGGAGTCCAACGTTGGACAATCCCTAGCCAAGTATTTAAACCCGATGTAAAAAATAATCTTCAAAGATTACCAAACGAATTGCAAGAGAAGATCTACAAGGACATATGGCAGGGACTTGCCAGAGTCAAATCTCAATTAGTGACTGTAGAACATTTGTGTCGAGAAATTCATAAGAGGAAATTGACCAAAGTCAACAAACAAGTCCGATTTATCTGGATCAAGTGTGCGTTCGTTCTACTATTTCGCTTTAGACCATTTACATTTGAAGATTTTATTGACATTCTTGACCGTTTCCTGGAATGGCAGTGGTCAGAAATTACCCACTACGTTCATTACTTTCGCTCTAGGAGAAGTGTTTGACTGACATGGTTATGGATACTTTACAAGAGAACATTCGTGCTTTGCCTGTGGAATTGAGAGAATGCATTTACCGTGAGTTCGTCAAAATACAAGTGAAAAGAAAAGAATCATTGCATCCGTTACGTCACCGATGTTGGAACCACTGGTACCTAAATGCTATAAGAGGATTGATTCTGATGAAAGTGTTCCAGTGGTCAGACATTGATCAACTACTCGTGAGCAAGAAGGATTGTGTTGTTGATAGTGATTATTTTTACTACCAGGTACACTTATTGCATCGAATTCCAGAAGAAGAGTTAGAGGGTTACCAAAATCTTGTACACAATGTAAACTTAGTTGAAGAGGAAACTTCTGAACGACGTGTGATGTGCAAGTTAGTGACTAAATATTTTGAATACGCCGACGGAATACGACCACTTCTGTGCAAAAAGTACACTTATAGCAGCCGAAAAAAGAGGGTATAAAAACGTTCTACCATGCCACGACCTTTATCATTCGTGATACAACAGATTCCGTGGAAGGAAATCAATGACAGTATTCAAACGGTAGAGGATTACCAACACCTATTACGAGAACTGTCTCCATTGAATTGGGGTCGACGTGTAGTGTGTGTCTTAGTGACTTGCTTTCTGGGATTTCGTTTACCAGCTGATTCTTTGTGGACTCTTTACGAACAGTACCTATTACTCCAAAACAAAACATGAAAGTGATGCCTTTAAATGTCCACGAGAGACTCATTCTGCTCAAAGCTTTGCGCTTTCATTTGGATACTTCTCAACCTCTACGGAAAAACAAGATTCGTCAACTTTTAGGCACTGAAGATGTGTACGACGACGTGTGTGTAGCTTGTGACTTACACCCTCACTGGACAGATGTACGTGACTGGAAAAGTTGGGGGTTTGAGGCTTGGGCTAAAGAAGTGGCACACTATGCCCAAGATTTGTCATCCTAAAACATTAAAACGTTCTGTGAAAAAAGTCACTTTTAAACCTGTGTTAGTGTCCATACCAGAAGAACAGTCTGTCACCGAGGAAAACCACTCTCTTCAAGACAGGACTGTCATTGACATTCCTGAAAGACCATTTCGGGAGGACCCTTGTGTGACTGAACCAAGGAATGTACAGACTCTCAGAACATTACACACTACCCCTACGATTTCACCTCTTGATCACAAAAAATGTTGTACAGAGACTTGTTTATATTCCACTATGGTCGTTTTGTTGTGTTTTTTATTCCTGTACTTAACCATATGGCTTTTATGTATTTTTGTCTTTCGTGTTGTTCACTGATAAAGATGACAATAAACGTGTCCTGAAAAAGTATAAAAACTCTTGTCTTGTTTGTCTTCGTGTCACAAGCGACATTTTATTACACTACTACTACTATGGCTACCTCTACTGTCTCTGCTCCCTCTTCCTCCACTGTCAAAGTCATTGACGAACACGTAGATCGGACTAGTTGGGAGGCCTTGTATCTTCGTCATCCCTTTAACATTCTCATTGCTGGACCAAGCGGTTCAGGCAAAACCGAATTTGTCAAACGTTTGATCGAACATAAACATCATTTGATCGATCGTCCTCCTCAACGAATCGTGTGGTGCTATAAAGAGTGGCAATCGGCGTACAGCCTTCTGCGAGAAAGTCAAGGCGATTCCATCGTCTTTGTGGAAGGCATTCCTGTCGAAGACGACGGAATCGTATCTGACCCTAGTCAAACTCATTTGGTTATTTTTGACGACATGTTAGGAGAAGACGAAGAAGAAATTAAACTCTGGTTTACGCGCAAAGGGCATCATCGTAATGCCAGTGTCATTTATATTACCCAAAATTTGTTTCAACAAAGTAAAGCCCATCGTACCATCAGTCTCAATGCTCATTACTTGGTGTTGTTTAAAAGTCCTAGAGATAAATCGCAAGTACAAGTCTTAGCCAAACAGTTAGGAACGCCTTGGCTGATTCATGCGTACGACGATGCCACTCAAACCCCACACGCTTATTTACTCGTGGATTTTAAACCCACTACTCCCGATTATTTGCGATTTCGTACCCATCTGTTTCACCCCTGGTGCCAAGACGGAGGACCTATCGTGTACACGTCTCCGTCGTCGACTTAATCACCCCAAAAAATCTATAAAAACCTCGGTCACTTGGACTCTGTCTCACACATTGTCAACATGACGTCCCTTCAGTCCCATCTTCCCATTAAATTGATTCGTGCCTTGTACGGCATCAGTCGCGAAAAAAAATCCACAAATACGTGCTCGTGTCTTAGAAGCTAGTCTCAAAGAAGTCTTACGATGGTTTACGGTGACAGCACGTCAATTACTGCAAGGCATCATTCAGATTCCACATCAAACCAAACGTGTTTTTGAGAGAAACAAAGTGGCCTTGACGCAACTAGCCGATCCTCGCATCGACACTCAAACCAAAAAGCAAATCATTTTGAAACCTGGAGGAAGTGGATCTTTAGGAGGTGTCATCATTCGTTCCCTCTTAAAATGGGATCCTAATGCTCCCAAAGTTGTCCCGAAGAAAAAAGTCACACCCAAACGTACCCAGAAGAAAAAGAAAAAGAGCAAGGGTGTCAAGACCAGGTCACAACCTCAGAAAAAGAAAAAGAAAAGCCCACAGAAAAAAGCTTCTACTCGCAAGAGAGTGTCTCCAACAACTTCTCCTCCAGCAGTGTCACCCTCTTCCTCTTTAGCGGCAGTAGCCGCGGCTCACAAAGTACCTGCCCCCAAAGTCAAAGTCCAAGAGAGAACGGGTGTGTTACAGAGTTTACTGGATTTGTCCAAGCAAGAACTGTCTCGATTTAGCCCGTTGCGAACTCCTCCACGGCGTGTGTTACCTGTCATCAAGTTGATACGACGTAAAGACAATCAGTGGCGACGCATTCCAGTATAAAATGACCTGAGGCAAGCCATACGGATCAGTATTTTTTTGTGCTACTGCACGTCCAAAGATGTTCCCTCCAAGAAGTGTACACTGTTACCATCGTCGTTCTTCTTCTTCGGTCCAAAAAGGAAAAGGAAAACGAAAAAGACAGTCACGTCATCCTAAGAAGCGCTTAGTCAAACATCGACGTCACCCCCAGAAAAGGCACACTCGTCCAAAGAAAAAGAGGAGTCACCAAAGAGGAGGATTCTTTGGTGATTTTGGAAAACACATCGTCACCTTTATGACAAAGCGATAGTCCCCAAAAGGATAAAAGACCGTGCGACAAGTCATTGACGTTAGTGAATTTTTTTGGTTGTATGCCACGGAACCAACAAACCCACTGAGAAAGATGTCACCCCAAAAAAGACATTCCTCTTCTACCTCCAAAGGAAAGAAAAGGAAAGGACTGCCACCTCGTTTAGCCAAACATTGGGACATGTTGTCCGTCCTGTCCAAAGCTCCTTCACCCATGCGAAAAAAACTCATTCAAACAGCCTCCAAAGATGTTATTGATACTGTGTGCGAATGTTGTCTGAATGTCTTGAAAGGCACAATACCTTTGTCTAAACACCAGAAAGAATGCTTAGGCAAACATCGACACGTTCTTCGTCAAATGATCCAAAAGAAAATACCTATTCGTCAAAAGAAAAAGATGTTGGTGCAACGCGGAGGAATTTTACCCTTTTTACCCATGTTACTGAAAGGAGTCATGGGTACAATAAGAGGACCCTTACTGAAAGGAGTCATGGGAACAATAGGAGGACCCTTGCTGCAAGGAGTATTGGGAAACATGGGAGGATGAAGATCAAAAGGACCAAGAAGATAAAAGGGACCTCTGAAATCAAAAGATCTCAGACGTGATCCTTGAAATCTGATGGAAGGACGAAAACTAGTTTTAGTCCCTTACAAACGATGGATGGAATACCATCGTTGGCAAGAACAACGAACCCCACATTTACCTCCCAATCCTCATTTGACCGAGATGTCCCAGATACAACACGAACTGCAAACGTTGATGGATCGCAGCGATTTGTCAGAAACGGAAAAATCGCAACGGTATGGTCAATTATTGCAACGACTGCAACTCTTTCACCAGAAAGCTTTAGACGAAACAGCTCCACCCACTCTGAAAGATTTTAAGGCCTTGATGAAAAGTCCATCACCACCACCACTACCACCACCACCAGCGGTCAAGACAGACACAACCCCACGAAGGCCTGAGGAAGAAGAGGCACGAGCAGTTTTTCAAACACCGTCAGCAGCTCCCATTCCTAGTAAGATTGCAGCGTCCTTGTTGACCCCTTCCCCTACACCGCAACGAGAAGAACTTAAAGCTTGGGTTAAAAAGATGATGTCTACCCCACCTTCGACAGAGGTGAAAAAGAAAGAAGGGAAACCAGAAGTGAAAAAAGAAAAGAAGACCAAAACCATTCCATTACCACCACCACCACCACCACTACCTTCCACTTCTACGCCCGTGGCACATCGGACACGTAAGACCGTTTCCAAACCACCCCCTCCTTCCATTCAGACTAGCATTCGTGAAAATTGGATCACTTATTAAAACATGGAGAAGGTGTTAACCAGCATTTACTACGATCCAGCTCATCCTGCTGGTTACTGAGGAGTTCAGAAATTGTATCGTGCTGCCAAAACTCGACTGAAAAGTATCCGTTTACCTCAGGTGCAACGCTGGTTACAAGAACAAGCCACGTACACCTTACACAAACCCATTCGACGAAAATTTTCCAGAAGTCGCACCCAAGCGGAGGGTATCGATCACCAATGGCAAGCCGATTTAGCCGATGTCTCTCATTTAGCCACCTACAATCGTGGCTACAAATATTTGTTTTGTGTCATCGACGTCTTTTCCAAATTTGCTTGGGTCGTACCATTGACTTCCAAATAGAGCAGTGAGTTAGTACGAGCCCTCAAACTGGTGTTGAAACAAAGTGGTCGTCACCCTCTTCGATGGCAAACGGACAAAGGCACCGAATTTCTAAACCAAGCTTTCCAAAAAGAATTGAAGAAACGTGACATTCATTTTTTCACCACCGAGAATCCTGAAACCAAAGCCAGCATCGTGGAACGTTTTCAACGTACCTTGAAAGAACGCATGTGGAAATATTTTACGCATCAACACACTCTCAAGTACATTGACGTCTTGCCACACCTCGTTCAATCGTACAACCAATCTTACCATCGGAGCATTGGACGTGCCCCCCAAGAAGTGACTCCCGACAACGAAGTGACCGTCTTCGAGCGCCTGTTTGGACTGTCCACGACAGTGCCTGTCCCCAAGAAAGGTGGAGTGTTGGCCACGGGAGATTGGGTACGCATTGGCAAAACCAAACGCACTTTCGACAAAGGTTACTTACCCAATTGGACCACCGAATTGTTTCGTGTCACTGAACGTGTGCGTGGTCGTTATCCTCCCGTCTATAAATTAGAGGACATGAACGGGGAAGCGTTAAAAGGAACGTTTTACTTACCCGAGTTACAACGTGTGACCAAAAAAGAAGACGACGTGTACGAGATCGAAAGCATTCTCGATCGAAGAACTCGTAAAGTAGGAAAGAAAAGTGTCAAAGAAGCCAAAGTACGTTGGAAAGGATATCCTCCCAGTTTTGACTCTTGGATCGACGCTTCGCAACTCATCGACTATAAAAAGAAGTGACCATCATGCCCTTCAACACAGTCTCAGCTACTGCAGTGACCACTCCTTCCCCCAGTTCTCTGCAAGATCTACAAAAACAACCCTTGTGGGTGTGGTGTGGAGAACGTGTGCCTAAAACTCAAATCGTCTTTTTCTGCCAAATCTTTGTGGTGTATTGTGTCATCGGTGCTGGCATTGCCAATTTGAGTTTGCAACAAGGAGATAAACAATTGTGGACCATTTTACTCAGCAGTTGCATTGGTTACCTTCTTCCCAATCCGTCTCTGAAATATTCCTCTAACGGAAACAACAACAACGGGAGCCTTGTGTTCAACGTCAGTTCCAACAGTCACCCTAACCATCCTCTTTTAGACACTCCTCTCACTTCCAGTGACTCCTCGGATACTAGAACTGTGGAATTATGAACAACCAATTTTACTTAACGTTACCCAGTGACAGTTCCATGGAGGTGTTTCCCAACAACACTTTGTGCTGTTTCTCGGCCAAATTACCTCAGGCCATCCGATTGGATCACGAAGCCCGTTGGGAAGTGGCTTTGGTAGAAATTATTCACCCTACACCAATCAAAAACATCGTCGAAAATCAAAACACTTTGACGATAGAAGTTTGTGACGATCAAGTGCAACAATTCATGGATGAACGCGCTAGTGGTGGTGGTGTAGCTGACTTTATCAAAACACCAAGCCCCATAACTAAACGAACCACTTATCTGTTGAAAGTTCCTATTATTGAAAGTTATTATTTTAGTGGTCAACATTTGGTGAACACCATAGCTGAGAGGTTCAATTTCATGTTTAGTAAAGCTTTGGAGAAAGCCAAAAAAAGTGTCACCATCGAGTACCACAAAATATCTCGTCGCCTACTGATGAAATTTTCTGAGGACAAAATATTGGCCATTACATTTTGTCCTGAATTGTATGACATTTTGGGTGGAGACCCTAAGTTAATCAAGATTGCAAAAGAAATACCAGCCGTGACCAGTAACGTGGATCTTGCGAAATATTTTCGATTCCCTGTAGAAATGAACCTAGGACTGAATTTGATTTTTGTGTACTCCGATGTGGTGGAGTACAACGTAGTGGGACACACCTCCGTACCGTTACTGCGTGTCATTCCCTTCAAAGTGGATTCTGCCACGAAGGCTGACGAGGAAGGTGGAAACACCTATCACGTTCACCGTGAATTTGTAAATCCTCACTATTTGTCCGTCAGTAAGCCGTATTTCGACACTGTCAACATTACTATAAAAGGAGATCTGGGACAAAATATTCCATTCACCAAAGGAAAAGTCACAGTGAAACTCCATTTTCGAAAACGATTACTCTAACTTTTTGTCAGTCATGTATCCTGTGTACCAAGGAGTTGCTCGACAGCGAGGCCATGGTTTAGGTGATATGCTCAAATCGGCCTTTCGTACAGTGGTTCCCATTTTGAAACCGATGGTGACACGAGGATTGCACGCCTTAAAAGATGCCGCGTTGACACAAGGTAAAGAATTTCTCCAAAATGTCGTTATTGACAAACAAAGCCCAAAAGAAGCTTTCTTGAGAGCAGGCAAAAATGTTTTGCTTCAAACGGGCAAAGACCTTTTGGGTCGGCGAGAAACTCCTATAAATGCCCTGGGCAATGCTGAGTTAGGCATTCCTGCTTCCCTGAGGCCACAGCAAGGACAAGGCAGAAAAAGACGACGAAAATACCCTTTCAGAGGACTTCACGCCCCTAGAGCTAGAAAGACAAAGAAAAGAAAAACCGTCCGAGAGTTAGACGTTTTTGATTATTAAAAAAAGGAAAATGATGCACCGAGAGTCTTGTGCTTGTTCCAAGTCGGAACTGGATCTGTTTGCTATGCCACCCACCATGATGACGATGCAAGAATCCCAATGGGTGGAATTTCATCCCGTCTCCTCTTTGGTGGATTCCGCTCCCATCGAGTTTGAAATCAAAGGACAGCCCGAAGATTACATCGATCTGAATAATAGTTACTTGTATCTAAAGTTGAAAGTGATCAAAACCGACAACACCAATCCGGGAGCCGATGCCGCAGTAGCTCCCGTCAACAATTTCATGCATCCCTTGTTCAGCGAAGTGGATTTGTACTTGAATAACAAACTGATCAGCAGTAGCACGGATACTTACCCTTACCGAGCGTACCTAGAAAATCTCTTGACGTACGGAAAAGAGGTCAAGAACACTCATCTAGATGCTTGCGTGGTATGGAAACCTGACACTGCAGGTGAGAACACGTTTAACGACAGAGCCCTGACAGCCGATGACGATCCTCACAATGTGGGTTTTAATGATCGTCGAAGGAAAATCCTGCAAGGTCGTAGTTTAGAACTGATGGATCGTTTGCATTTGGACATGTGGTTGCAAGAAAAGTATTTGCTGAACGGAGTGGATATTCGCCTGAGACTCAATCGCAGCAGTGTCGCTTTCCAATTGATGGCTCAAGCCAACGAGTACAAAACCATCATCCAAGAAGCCAGACTTTACGTGCGACGTGTAGAAGTGTTACCTAAAGCGGGAAACGACATCAGTCAAACATTGAGCAGATCGACCGCCAAATATCCGATACGACGTGTCGAAGTGAAAACATTCACCATTGCTACTGGAGTCCGATCCAAGATCGAAGATCATCTGTTCCAAGGACAGTTACCCAAACGTTTAATCGTTGGTATCGTCAGTAATGCAGCCTCCAACGGAGCCCACGATCAAAATCCTTTCCAGTTTAAGCACTACAGAGTGTCCAAAATTGAAGTCAGTCGCGATGGCAAGACTTTGTGTACCAGACCCTTCGAACCTAATTTTGCCCAGAAGAATTACTTGAGATCGTACTTGTCCCTGTACGAAACTACGGGGCAACTAGGAACCAACACCAGTCACGGTATTTCGTACGAAGATTATGTCGGAGGTTACACTTTGTGGGCCTTTGATTTCACTCCAGACCAAGGCAGCGACGAGGGACATTTCCACCCTATAAAATCCGGTCAACTGCGCGTGGAACTTCAGTTTGCAATCGCTCTCCCTGAGACGGTCAACGTCATCCTGTATGCTGAATTCGATAATACCATAGAAATCAACAGTTTGAGAGAAGACATTCTAGACTATTAGACACAATGGAAGACTCCTATCCCTCTTTAAACAATGGAGAATCTTTGGACATGGAATGGGAGGATAGTGTGAAAACAGAACCCCAAGACGAAGTCAAAGAGGACGAGGTAGTCGTCAAGTCCAGATGGCCAGAACAAGAACAACATTTAGTGTCCTGTTTTGCTAAACACCTAGCGAATAGAATTACGGAATTGTCCAAGAAATATTGTTACGGATGTCAAAACGATCATCCCAGTCAAATTCAACACGATAAATGTATGATGATGAGTCAAGAAGAAAAATTGGACGAGTATCTGGACGACGCTTGGAGTCTCATCTCAGAAGAAACCGTGTTGCATGAGTGGTATAAAGGCTTGCGTGAGCA